>VDFB02244565.1:275001-335874 GCA_007258455.2 Sequoia sempervirens | reverse complement strand
AAGTTTATTTCACATTCATCTTATAATTTGATAAAATGTGTTTTTACTTTTGAGTCTTTGACTTTGTTTTCTAAGTCTTCAATATTTTTTTTTTAAGACGTTTGGTGAAAAACTTGGGGTGGAAATACCCCACATCTACAAAGAATTGCCCTCCGCATACTATGTCAACCTTGTCTTTGTGCAATACAACCTTTGGTTGTGCACAAAGAGAGTAAAAAAATCATTGGATCCTATTGATTTAGATGAGATAGATCCTTATAGTGATTGGACATGGCGAGATGAGCAACCTCCATTATTTACCACATATGAGATCCTCGACTTCAAGATATAGGGAATTTAGAGGATGTGGGTGCATTAGGAGATGTAGGGTTGGAGGACATTCATGAGGATGTGGATGAGTCATTTCTAGAGCCAAATACTTCCAGGATGGTGGTCGAGCTTGAGCCACAACCTTCCATGCCAATCGAGGAGCCAGTAACAATACCACCACCACGCACACGCGGCAGGACTAGAGGACCCATCCCTTCCCTAACTACTGCTAGACTAGGGAAGAGGAAAGTCTAAAATGTTGTATTTAGTTACTATTTTGTATTTTCTCCTATTTCTAGTTTTATTGTTTTCATGTATCAGGCTTTCAGGGTTTTAGCCATCGGATTTCGCATGAGAATGCAATTTTGTAATCAATTTGCATTAAAGTCAATCAAAATTAATAGAAAACACTTTTGTACTCATTTATGGACTCATTGGATTCATCTTGTCATTGAATTTTGCAAAACAAAAAAGTGTTTCTAATGAAATTTAAGCAATTTTTTAAGTTCTTGAGTTTTTTGTCGAGTTTTCTTCGAGTTGTTGTTGACTCTCCAATTTTGGGCTTGGTGAGTTTTTTGTCAAACCGAGTTTTCCAACTATGCCCTAAACCATTGCCAATTGCCTATAAGCAATCTATTTCCCAAAAAATAATGGAAGATAGAATAAACACACAAAAGCAGAGGAAAAGGTCTTAGATCTGGGATCAAAGGAAGGATACTAGGGCTTCGTGCATAGGGAGTCAACGTGGAAAACCCAAGGTTCATTCTCCAATACCCAATCCTTATCTACTGTAGATTCAAATTTCATAATGAAAAACCCCTTGACACAAGGGAAAATGCAGATTTCTTCCTCCAAATAATCTTTCTAACTTGCCGAAATCCAACCATGTAATTCACTTAATTTTGGCCATAATTTGGTAAATCTACAAATTAGGGCATGGTTTTGTAAAAACTCTTCTCTATCGCAGACCAAATTGTCCAAAACGATCTCAAGGATTGTGGGCGATCTGCTAACCGGGACAACAAATCTAAATGAATCAGAAGCACCAGATCCACAGAGAGAATTCATAGGAGGATAAAGAGGAGATGTCGCCAGTGAATGCCCCTATGTAGACCCCTCCAAATTATAGTTTCGACCTCTCCTTGAATGATACCGCGACGCGAGCATGAAATTTTGCTCCGAGTCTGCTTTGCCAGATGGGCATCACTTTCCCAAGTATTGCGCAAAGCATCTCTAAAACTTGGTTTTCCATCCACGCCATTACCCACCAAACCACCTCGCCCCCTAACACCATGAAAAGAGTTGCCCGAGCAAAAGTCGTCCTTGGTAGGTGAAGCAAGAGAAAAATCTGGAGCATGACCAAACATTGCAAGGCTTCTTTTATTTGAAAGCAAAAAAGGTATACGTATAGCATGTATATATTATTCTAGTATAAGGTTATAAAAATCTATGCATATTATGTACTTTATGAAGCATATATCATTTAAATAATTGTATATTATAACAAATTATTACATTATTAATTATTTATAAATGAAAGGTTTGAAAGGTATTTGTGGGCTATGTGTATCAAAAGGGATATCCACCACACCTCTTGAATAGGTGAACTCCATCTCATTCCTCTTCACTCTATCTTTTTATTAATCTAATCATTTTGGATAGTGGTAGCCACTAGCAACTTGATTGTGGGGAGGGAATTAGGGAATAGTGGATAAGAGACAGAGATTAGGATTACACTGTATTCAAAATAAGGTATATGTTTAATAGATTTAGGTTAGAGATTATATAAGTATAGTATTTGCTTAATTTCATAATATTGTGTTTATACATTTACAAGTATAAATTTGTTATTAAAGATGATGATATTATGCATTTTAATGTTCTTCTACATAATTTTAGATTAAAAAATTTCAATTATTGATACAAGAAAATTCAAGATACCATGAATTAAAGATTCAAAAAAATGTCATTTTCATTAGTTTATAATTGATTATGGAGAACTGAAACATTAGATTTAAATAATTGACCAGTCAAGAAAGGTCAGTAGAATAATATTTCTCTGGTTGACCTTCAGAAAGAACAGTGCATTGAACTGTAAATCGGTTTGTAATTCATGTTACTGACAACTTATGTAACGCGATTTGTGGGCGATTACAATACGCGTCTCTTTGTGGTGTCATGTGAAAATAACCCTTCTACTGTTTGGGAAGGGTCAGTCAATGGGAATTTTCTAGATGAATGTTAGACCAAAGGAAATTCCAATGGAGGTGGAAAGGGGATAGAAATTTTAGTTTTTGCTTTGGATTCTTTTTGCATTTGCCTAGCAACTACATCTCTCAGAATTGAAATTGGTGGGAATGGCGGACCCCGCGTCTTTTATCTGGTCAATACAAACTGGAATCTTGTCCGTCAATGGCAGCTTCTCGATCTTCTAGATGAAAAGTAGCTTCTCTGTCAGTTCAAACATGGATTTTGTAAGTGAAAGGCAACTTCTGCGTTAGTTCAAAAGTGGATTCTCTAATTGGAAGGTAACTTCTCTGTTAGTTCAGGGGACGCAATGTTTAAAAGAATGGAGGTCACTTTGAGCTCTAACAATGGAGAGCATGGAGGATTTCGAGGCAACACTTGCAGAGATCGGGATTCAAACAGCACTTGCAGAGATCGAGCGGCTGAACAAGATAAACCATCGCCTCATGCGAGAAAGGGATGATGCAACATTAAAAATTCAAGATTACTTGGAGTCAAGACCACGGATCGAAACCTCGCCCTCTTCCTCGGTTAATCTTCTTTACAGAAAATACTCTCTCAACGACATCAAATCTGCCACAGGCAACTTCTCAGAGCATTTGAAAGTAGGGGAAGGATTGTACGGCGTCATATACAGAGGTGAAATAGAGGAGACTGCTGTTGCAGTGAAGATTAGGAGAGATGATGGCTTCAGTCTAGATCAGGAAATATTTCATCACCAGGTATACACCTATCAAATTACTTTACCATCAGTATCCTTCTTCTTTATTGTACAGGCAAACAATCAAGCTAGAGGGATAACCAGTAGCACTTGTAACAACTGTATTAGTTATAACAATACACTCTACCATAACAGATTAGTTGTAACAACTGTATCAGTTATAACAATCCCCTGTGTCAGATGGGATATTGACTTAGTAGTTATAGCAACTGTATTAGTTAGAATGCCTACTACTAGTTACCTCTTTATAATGGTGATTGGGGGTAAAAGTTATTCGTTAGAATAGCCAAATATGGCACCATTTTAGTGATAAGTTCATAAATTAAAACAAAAATTGTTTCATATTTTATACCACTTATGTTACAAATAGATGGTATAAGGAAATAATCAAATTTATGGTTCTAAGAAAATTATTAGTCGATAGGCTACATATAGTATGAAATTTGAGTTTGAAACAAGTCTCACGTCTGCAAATCACTGTTCAGTCATTGGAAAACAACTTTCAGCTGTCTTTTAATGGTAAACCGCTGTAAAAGCCTCCAAAATATCAGGTAAAAGCTTCCAAAATCTCACTTATCACATAAAAGCCAGATAAATATTGATTTGACAACTGGATGGAAACATTTTATTTTCATTTGCAGTGTTTTTTGTCAATTTGATGGCTACTTTTTTTTCATTTGCATTGCTTTGTGTTTTAAATCTGTATGCAAATATTTTATAATCAGATAATACTTAATTTCTTTACGGAGAAAATCTAGATTTGTCTAAGTTTATTTCATTCCATTGTTTAACACTTATTATTAATTGTTTAATCCAACCACATGCAACTAGAATTTGCAGCAGCGCATCCATGCACAAACACATACTCTGTAACATATTAACATACAAATAATTTTCTATCGACATAATCCTTGAACCTCTTTTAGATGCAAATACTATACTAGTATAATTTTATTTTACATAGTAATCTAAGTATCTTTTCGTTTATAGTTCTCAGTTTAAGCATTATATATTAGTTTACTTTTAACTTACAAGGTTATTTTGGCAGATGGATGTGTTAAGGGATATTAGACATCCTCATTTGGTGAGGGTTGTGGGAGAGTGTTTGGATAGAGGATGTATTGTGTATGAATATATGGTTAATGGAAGCTTGGCAGATCATCTATCTTCCCAAAATAACACTTCACCGCTGCTGTGGCATGTCAGAGTTCGCATAGCTAGTGAAGTTTGCTCAGTATTACACTTCCTGCACAGTTTAAAGCCAAATAGAATTCTTCACTGCAATTTGAAGCCCGAAAACATTTTGCTAGATGAATTTTATACTAGTAAGATCAGTGATGTGGGCATGGCAAGGCTTCTACCTCAAGATTTACTCATACAAGGCAATACATCCTATATGGATCCAGACTATCTCAGAACTGATGAATTCACAGACAAATCAGATGTTTATAGCTTGGGAATCATTATTCTTCAACTTCTCACAGGCAAACAGGCTCGTGGATTGGTGAGAATTGTTACAAACTCACTAGAAACTGGAGATTTGAATGAGTTGGTAGATCCTTTAGCTGGGGAATGGCCCTCTGATCAAGCTTTACAACTAGCATATCTTGCCCTTGATTGTACATCAATGGATCGACAACATAGGCCTGCTCTTCATCCCACTCTCACTAAAACTCTCGATGATCTTCAAGTTATTGCCTCAACAATTGTTCAGCCTGCCCCTACAATTGTTCAATCTGACCCAATAATTGTTCAGCCTGCCCCTACAATTGTTCAGTCTGCCCCAGCAATTGTTCAGCCTGCTCAAGAAAGACAAGTTCCTAGCTTCTTCACATGTCCCATCTCTCATGTAAGTCTCTGTTTTTTTTTGGGTATCCTTAAAACTTTCAGACAAATATTTTTTATCAGTAATGGATTGGCATATTTTGTAGGAGCTCATGGATGATCCTCACATTGCTGCGGATGGCTTTACCTATGAACTGGAGGTAATCAAGGAATGGTTTGATTCTGGTCGTGACACCTCACCAATGACAAACTTGAGACTAGATAACACCATTCTCATTCCAAACCGTTTTCTTAAATCTGCCATTCGAGAGTGGAAAGAAGCCAGTTATCCTCCAGGCCTAGCATCATAGTTTATTGAACCTTTTTTAAAGGTATAAAAAAAAACCATAGATTTTTATGTCGCATAAAAACCCCTTGAAAAATATTAGATGTAATAATTGTAAGTGATTTGTATTTATATTTGAATGGTCTTCCCCAATAAGTTTTCTATGAGATTATATTGTTTTAGGTGTTTTTTACTTTCAAACATTCAATTTTTTTTTTTTTATGAAATTGTAATGATTAGAATATAATATAAAAATTAAAGTTTCTTGGGTGATATTAATGGAATGATTTTTTAGCCATCATCACACAAACAAGTAGATTTTATTAAGAGTAATTTGATTGATTTGAAATTTTACACCATCTCATTCTATAAATAATCACTTGTCAAATTGATCTTGGTTCAATTTTATTTATAGTGGCTCTATTTATAAAATTAGCATGCTTATGTCATTACTTTCTTAATCGTGATTGGTCACAAAAATTATTAGAAACATAGAGATGTGGTCATTCTCTTTTTCATGATTACTCACAATTTTCTTAGTGAATATAAATTCATATACTATGTTTCAAATAATGTATAGAATCTAAATAAATATTGCTTACACATTTTAAAATCCATATTTAAAGAATAAGTTGAATGGTCATCAATCTTTGTTTTATGATGTGTGGGAACATGGAAGTGTAACCATTTTCTTTATCATGATTTTCACAATTTTGTTCGTGGGAAAATAAATTTGTATACTATATTTAAAATACTTTATAGATCTAAATAATTGTTATCCACACACCTTTTTTTAATTCAAATTGAATGGTCATCAATTTATATTTTATGATGTGTGGAATTTCAAATTATTATTATTTACATTAGGTTTATAGAAGTTATTATTACATTAAATTAGAACAACTTTAATATAAACTATATAAAGATAAAAGATATGTAAATATAATATGTAAACCTAACATCAATCCATGACACCCACCACTAATATTTGTTATCATCATCCCAACTTATATTTAAAATTGATGTACAAATCATGCATCTTAAATTTCAATGGTTTAATCAAATCAAATCATCTCTATTGCCATCAAATTAAATACATACTAATCCATAGGTATAGAGAAAATAGAAAAATAAATGTCATGTTAATTAATTAATTTAATGCTTCAAGATAATTTTAATTAGATGCTAATCAATATTTTAATAATTCCTTAGGTTGTTCATAAACATAACTTATTTTTCTCATTTAAATGAAGTTCAATTATGTTAGGACGAAGGCATCATTTATCTTGAAATCCTATATATATTTTATGTGTCTCCAACACACTTGGATGCTTGGGGTATTATTGGAGAAATAATTTGTAATTTAAATTAGCTTAGATTCTTGATATTTGTTGTTGTATGCATTCATGAAGGAGGTGGAGCACAATTATGATAGTTATAATTGACTTTGAGGTCATTAAAGACATGTAGACATCCCAAACTCATCACTAATTTTTATCTTACTAATTTTTCATAAATTATTTAATTAATTATCCCCATAATTAATCATTATGCTACCTTCTCATAATTAATTAGTTTTTCCTATTCCTCTTCCTCCCCTAACATTAGCTTCTAATTCTTACAACTTAATCAATTAATTAAATTCATGATTAGTTGATTAATTAAGACTAATTAATCCCTCTTAGTATTTCTTCTAATTAATAATATACACCATCCTCCATCCTTGTTCTTTTAATCCTAACTATTTAATCCATCTACATGGTTTAAAATCTAAGTCATCCATCATCTAACATGTGTCCTCACTTCCCCCTATTCTTCACATGTGTGAGCATGCCAATTCATCCCCTCCCTTATCTTGGAGGCATGCTAGCTCTTCACATCAACCCAATCCATGCTCCCATGCTAACTCATCCCACTTCCTACTTACACATGTACCAACATTCTAACTTGGTGGAATGCTAATCCTCCACCTCACCCCTTGACCTTGTCTCATCTCCACCTTTCTCACACAGGTGTGAGCATATCTCCCACACATGCCACCTTTCTCACACATGTGTGAGTATGATTGAACTTCCAAATCACATGTCACTTGCCCTCTTCTCATTAAATCCTATATCTTGATCAAATTATATCCTTTGATAATGTATTTCCTCTCCCTTTGACACTTGTCATAATACTATGAATTCAATCCATGTATCTTAGATCCTATCTCTCCATGAAATCTTGAATCTTGTTCCTCCATTTTCCTCTGGAAAAATATATTGAATGGAGGCTAGAAACCTTATTTTATCATCCATCTTGATAGTAATTTTATGCTATTATTTTCTTGATCAATCCACTCACGTGCACCCTCATGTTATCCATGTGAGCAACAAAGTGCAAATAACATCCACATTTAGCCACTAGATCATATCAACAAATCAACAATGATGGTATAAAAGCTATTTGTCTATTCTTATCATTATATTTTATTCATTTTCATTATTTTTCTCTATTTGAGTGTGTTTTCCTTTGAATTTTAGATTTATATTTGTTGCTACCAATCTATTTGTGTGTGAAACTCATGTTCAAAAGGTCCATATGGAACATTCTAATTCATAGGAACTAAAGGAAGAATCAAAAATTATTTTTAGGGTGCATGTAGCCCACATGACTTAGTTGTCTCCAAAATGGAGTGTTAGACTTCAGGATGAGTTGTTGGGGAATTATTGGTCAAAGATGCTATTACATTTTCTATTTTTGGACTCATTGGTTGAGCACATGTGAAGCCATTGATTCAATCTACTATTCTCAAAAGATTCTTTTTAAGGCATGGGATTTTTGGTAAAACCATTTATGATTTTGGCCTTTCTTTTTATATTCATTAAAGGTATGAGATTGTAGCTATATGATCATTGTTTATAGGTACACAAGTTTTATTGATCTTAGAGTGTAAATTATTAGTGTGTTAATATAGTATCATGTGCATTGAAGATTAATACATACTTTTTCTCTTTCTCTAGTAGAGTTTTTTGCAAAAAGGTTTCTCCATGCAAATATTTTGTCTATATTCTTCACTAATTTTATTTAAATATGTCACATCTCAATCCTATGCTACATTTTTATCCAATATATTGATGAGACTAATGGACATCACTTATGATTGTTTGACTATTTCTTATTTGCATGTGTGTGATTGGTGAAATTTGATGGTTAACTCACTATGCACCATGGGGCTGAACTGACTATGCTACTTTCTGAAGCAAATCTATACTTTATTGAAATTCATTGGCACTAGATATGAGATGCAAAAGCTAAATATGGAAGATCTTTTTAAGGAAAGAGATTAGTGGAAGCTAGTTACAAATAAAATAAATCCAACCATAATATTTGTTAAAAATTGGTTGAAGTTGGACAAGAAAGAATGAGGAGCCATTAAGTTGTACCTTGTAGTTTTTATCCTCTTAAATGTTTCCAAACTAGAAAATTCTATAAAGACATTATATCTTAAAAGACAATTATACTCTTTAAAAATGAAATATGGTGATTCGGTTGTAGATTGTTTGAATGCTTTTAATTTTATTTTAGTTAATCTTCTTTCAATAGATGTTAAGTTAGAAGAAGAAGATAAAATAATCTCACTATTTTTTTCTTTACTTGAATCCTTAAAAAAATATTGTTGCCATTAACTTGGTGGTGGTATAGAGATAAAACTATGTAATCTCATTCCTTCTTTTCTTGTAGAGAAAATGAGAAGAAAATCCACCAACGATGGTTTGAAGGATGCCCTACATGTTCAAGGATGGCCCAATGAAAAAGGAAGGTCTAATGAGGATTAGAAGAAGGCCATATCCAAATCAAAAGGGTGGTCTAAATCCAAAAGGAAGAGTAAAGTGTTGGAACTATAGGAAGAGAGGGCATATGAAGAAGGAATGTAAAAACAAGAAGAAATATTTGGATTCCTCCATAGATAAACTTCCAATGATAGTGATATTGATGCTTTATATATTTTTTTGAACACTATTAGTGAGTATGCTTATATTATTGACTAAGGTTGCTCCTACCATACGACTCCTCACAAGGAATTGTTTTTTACTTACACAACTTATGACAGAGAAGAGGTTTTCCTTAGAGATAATAGTACTAAGAAGATTTTTGGTAAGGGAAAGGTATAGTTTTATTTTAGAGATGTAAGGGTTAAAACCCTTGATAAGGTTTTGCATAATTTAGGATTTGAAAGAATCTTATTTTTTGTCTCCAAGTTGAATTATTCTAATTTGTGTATTTGACATTCTATAATGAGTTGTAGGTTGGTTAGAAGGAACTTGATAGTAGCTAAGGATTTAGGATTTGCAAGATACTTAATTTTTGTATCTAGGTTGAAATATTATAGTGTGCATTTGACATTTTGTAAGTCTAGTTGTAGGTTGGTGAGAAGGAACTTGGCAATAGCTAAGTATCTTGGATTATAACTTTTTTAGGTTAAATTCCTCCACATTTTGTAACTATTTCAATGTGACTAGAAAATATAAAAATGCATATATATTGTGGCACCAATATTTGGGTCACATAAGTTGGCATGTGTACCCAAATGGTATACAAGAAGGTGGCCAATACACCAAAAATATAGAATTTATGCGATCATATTATTGAGAAACCACTTGAAACGTGCTCACGTTATGGCTTGGTAATACCAAGCCATAACACAAATGCATTTTGTGGCTTGCATAACACACTCGTGTTATTCAAACACAATGTGTTCATGTTATGTTCATATAACACCTCACGTTATGTTTGCATAATGTGAGCACATTATAAAAAAGTTAAAATAAAAAATAAAATAACGTGAGCCCATATTTCATACCAATGACCTTGACTCATAACTAGCCCTATCCACCTTTTTTTGTCCAAAATGTGACCGTTCTTTTTATATTTAACAAGGATCTTCATTGTCATGTTGTAGAAGAGGTAAGTGTTAAATTTTAGTGTTAAATGAATAGATGCATGAAGAAAAAATTTAGATACTTGAGTCTCCAACACTTTCAACAAACCCTAAAAGAAAGTGCTAACCATGAAACTCGGCTATGCTCTGTTGTGATGTTTCCCGCTCTGGCTATTTTTTTGAATTTCCAGCCACTGTTGTGATTTGACTACTTCATGGGTTAGTCGAGAGGGGGGCCCATGAAGGCTCCCCATTCCAAGGATGTTGTCCTCTTTTCCGGCATTGTGCGTATGGTGGCAGCAGCCAATCTGATTGTTCCCAACATGATGTCCCCTCCTCGTACTTCAATCCTTTCCCCTGGGGAAAAAACAGAGGGAATCTCTAGGAAGTTGCCCATTTCTTCGTCTTTTGAGCTAAACTCGTTCTTTTCATAGGAAGCACCGGCTTCCTACATGGAAAAATTGGTGGGGTCTGACTCACCAACTTTGAGTAAAAGGATTTTGGAATCTGCTTCATGCTCGGTGACTGGCTGGGAAGTAGATGTCCCTGAGGTTCTGATACTGAAGGCGATGGATAACCTCAAAATGGCTCTTGTTGGAAAGTTCTTGGCATACAAGCCAAATATTGAACTGGTCCATTAGTGGGTTGCTTCCACTTGGAATCTGAAAGGCAGTGTCACTATAAATGCTATGCCTAGAGGTATTTTTCTTTTTTCATTTGTGGTTTACAAAGAAATACTGAAGGTTTTAGCTAGGGATCCCTGGGCTTTTGACTCAGGTTTTAAAAACTTTCTCTCCCTTTGCAAATGGAAATTCAGGTTTTGACCCATTGGTTGACTTGGGGGCCTCATCTCTAACCTGGGTTTGCCTTCCGGGCCTGCCATTGGAATTTTGGGAGAAGGGAATCTTAAAGGGTATCACCAACTCCTTTGGGTGTCTGTTGGCTATAGATAAGATAACTTAGGAGATATCAAGACTGGTGTATGGTCGAATTTGTGTAAATGTGGTAGTGAATACGGTCATCCCTTCCTCAATCCTGCTTAAGTCTAAGTTTGGTAACTTGACTCAACCCATTGAGTACGAAAATTCCTGCCTCTTTTTCCAACAATGTAAGAAGTTTGGCCATCTGATAGATTCTTTTGGGATTAAATCTAGTGAGGGATCAAAGGAAAAGGAAAAAAATTAGAAGAGGACCACTCGGCCAATGAAATGGCTTCTAGTGTGCAGCCTACTCCTATTTTAGTTCAGGAGGTGTCTGTTCCCCTCCTGAAGGATAATTTGGATCTAGACATGAATTTTTTTTTATCCTCTTGTTGAAGTAAACGACTCGATTTTCCTGAACCTAGATGTGGTTGCCCCTACTTCTTCCCTTCCAACTCTGGGCTTTCCTACACTGGAGGATGTGGGAGGGGAAAATGTAAATATGGAGAAGGTTCAAGTCAAGGATCCCCTAATGGAGAAAAATGTGTTGGCTCCAAGGGTGAAGGAGAATACTTTTGGTGCTGATGAATAGCTTGAAGAAGGTGAGTATGTTCTACCTAATATAGTCCTGTCTTTGGAGGACATGAACTCCTTATCTCAAATTGGAGCAAAAAACCTGAGTGACTCATTGGCTCTTCTTGGCTTCCCTCAAGGGTCTAGTGACAAGGAGGATGAAGAGGGATGGTCCCAAGCTTCTACAAGAGCCAAAAAGAAAAATAAACTGGATGTAGGAGGGGGTAATAAGGTGGGAAGACCTTCCCAAAAGGACTCTAGAACTAAAGATACTGTGAGGGATGTGGAAGCTAGAAAATAGAGAACCTTGGACTTGATCATAGGATCAAAGCCCAAGAAGAAGTAGCATAAAATGTTGCCTTGGGGTGGAGGTGGGGTTGATTTTTATGTTATCAATGAAGTACCTCTACTAGAATATAAGGGGCCTCAATAGCCTGTATAAACAGTTTTTGGTGAAATCTTATATTCTTGACAATAAAGTGGATGTTCTCCTTTTACAGGAAATAAAGATGAGGAAAGAGACTTTTGATAAAGCTATTTTGAGTATCTTTCCAGGAGCTAATTACTTTGTTAGTGAGGTAGAAGGAGCTTCAGGTGGTATTGCTACCCTTTGGAATCCTTCTAAACTGAAAGGCACTCTATGTTCAGCTTGTAAGAACAACCTTTCGATTATCCTTGAAGACATTGCTTCTCAGAAGAAATGGAATCTTATAAAAATTTATGCTCCAAATTTGAGTAGGGACAAAGTTTAGATTTGGGAACAACTAAGTGATGCTATTTTTGTTAGGAAAGATGACCACTGTATGCTTGGAGGGGACTTCAATTCTCCTCTCCTTTAGAAAAGTCAGGAGGGTTGGATGATTATTCTGACAGTATAATGGAGTTGGTTGAGTTCTTCAATTTGGAAGGTCTTATTTATATCCCCCTCCAAGGAACTAAGTATACTTGGTCTAATAGAAGGAATGGAAACCATCTAATCCAAGTCAAACTAGATCGATTTTTTATCTTTGCTAATTGGAATATTTCTCAATTCCTTTCTCTTTTTCTCTCCCTAGGTTCGACTCTAATCATAATTCCTTGGTTCTTCAAAGAAATTTGGATCATAATAGGGGACCTTTCCTTTTCATATTTGAAGCTATGTGGAGTCCCCACCCAGATTTTGTTGCTCTAGTTAAAACTTGGTGAGAGGAACCTATAATAGGCACTCCTATGTATTTCCTAGTAGAAAAGCTATGCAAAATAAAGCAAAATGTGAAAGGGTGGAATAAGGTGACTTTTGGAAACATCTTTGAAATAAAGAACAACCTTGGAAAAAGTATAAAAGAGGTTCAGGATATCATGGAGGCTAGCCAAGTGGATGAAGAGATATGTGCTAAGGAAAGAGACCTCAGATCCTAATGGTATAAGATAAACAAAAAGGAGGAAATCTACTGGAAACAAAAGTCAAGGTTCCAATGGCTAACGGAAGGGGATAGGAACACTAAATTATTTCACCAATCCACTCTAAAACACAGAAGTAGAAACATAATCAGATTGCTTGTGAAAGAGGATGGCTCTATTGTGACCAACAAAAAAGATATTGCTTGGGAAGCGGTTAAGTTCTTCTCTACCTATCATATGGCTCATGGCAAAGCTCTTCAAGTAAATGTTGAATTTCTTGAAGTGATCCCTAATGTAATTTCTAATATAGAATTAAAGATGATGACCAATGTTGTATCTAGGGAAGAAGTCAAAAAAGCAGCTTTTTCTTTGGAGCCTTTAAAGCTACTGGCCCTGATGGTTTCCCTCTTTCCTTTTTCCAAACCTACTGGGACATTGCTAAAATTGATCTTTTTCATGTTGTTAGGGATTTATTTAGGTTGGGTAGGCTGTTGAATCAAATGAATGCTACTTTCATAGCTCTTATCTCCAAATCTGTTGATGCCTTAGCCATGAAAGATTATAGACCTATCAGTCTTTGCAACATGGTCTATAAAATTTTCTCAAAAATTTTGGTGTTAAGACTCAAACCGGTGCTTGGAAAAATGATTTCCTCAAACCAAAAAGGTTTTGTGCAAGGTAGAAACATTTTTGATGTTGTTATTTCTACCCATGAAATTATCCATTCAATGGATCACTCTAAAAATCCTGGGATGGCCTTCAAAATTGACATTTCAAAGGCATGATAAGGTTTCTTGGCCTTTCCTTTTTGTTGTTCTTAGGAAGTTTAGGATAGATGGAAGATTCCTAAAGATGATCTATGCTTTTGTTACTTCCCCAATGTGTTTTGTTCTGGTCATTGGTGTCCCTCAAGGTTTTTTCTCTTGTGGTTGTGGGCTTAGGTAAGGTGACCCCCTTTCTCCCTACCTATTTATTATTGTTGTTGAAGTTCTTGGCAGGAACATTCAAAAATTGGTGGATTCAAAAGCTCTCAAAGGTGTTAATGTTGCCTCATCACTCATGCCTGATTCCCATCAATAATTTTTTGATGATACTGTAATGTTTGTGGAAGCCTCAATGGGGGAAGCAAGCCTCTAGAAACAGGATCTCAACAACTATGTTGTTGTTTCTAGCTAGTTCATAAACTATGAATAAAGCAAAATTTACTTCTTCAATATTGACAAGCAGATTAAGGATAGAGTGATAAAAATATTGGGATGCCAGGAAGCTGAATTACCTAATTCCTATCTGAGCCTTCCTTTGATCTCTAAGAAGCTGGAAAATAATTACTGGAATCAACTAATAGAAAGGATCCAAAACAAACTTGTTGGTTGGAAGGGGAAGCTTCTTAGCTTGGTGGGAAAAATTCAACTCCTTAAAGCCTCCCTTCAGAATATCCCTATTTACTACCTTTCTCTTTTCAAAATCCCTACCTCTATTGGGGAGAAGATTGAACAAATTCAAAGAAAATTTTTATGGTCAGGAACTAAAGAAAGAAACAGACTATCCCTGGTCAGTTGGGAAAAAGTGTGTACACCTAAAAGAAGAGGAGGTATAGGATTAAGAAGCATTTCCATGCTAAACAAATCCTTAACGACTAAAATTGGCTGGAATTTTCTAGAAGGCTCTAAAGATTGGGTAAAAATTTTCCAAGCAAAATACTTGAGGAACAAGAATTTTGGTTGTTTTCTCTCACAATCTAAACTGCCTAGTAGTTCAGCTTTATGGAACCATCTAATGAGACTGAGGAATGTGTTGAAGATGGGGGTAAGAAAGAGAATTGGAAATGGAAATAATACTAATTTTTGAAAGGACCCTTGGATAGAGAATTCAACTCTATCCTCCTTAGAAGAACTTAATCCTCTTAAACTTAGCCTAAATAGGATCTGTGGTAAAAAAAGTGTGATTATATTAACTAGGATATGGAGGAACCTAAATGGAAGGATTTCATTTTTCTTCTAAGGAGGAACAATCTAAGAGGCCAAAGACGGGTAAATTGGGACCCAATCACCACAAGACTGCATAATCTGATTGGGGAGGTTAAGTGGTTTGATAGAGAAAGGGAAGATGAGTAGATTTGGAAAGGCAGCTGTTCTGGTTGTTTCTCAGTCAAAAAGACCCATGAAGAACTGGTGAGGCCTCAAATTGATGTCCCAGACCATTTATGGGAAAGGGTGTGGATAAAGAACCTAGAACTTTCCCAAAATTAATTATTTTTGGTGGACTGCAACTCATGGAAAAATTCTCACTATTGACAATTTGATTAGGAGGGGTTTCCAATTGGTTAATAGGTGTTCACTCTGTAAACAGGAAGAGGAGTCAATAATTCATATTTTCTTTCACTACCAATTTGCGAGGGAAGTGTGGTCCTACTTGATGTTGTTGTTGTTGTCCTCAAATTGGGTGTTTCCTAACTCAATGAAGCTTTTTATTGAAAGTTGGTCAAATTTCCCCTTCTCACATAATGCAATTGTTGACCTCTAGAATCAAGTTCCTCCATTTTTCACCTGGGGTTTATGGAAGGAAAGGAATAATAGAATATTTAGAGATGTGAGGAAAAGTAGCTGGGAGGTTAGTTTGATTATAAAAACCCAAATTAAGGAAATCATTGAGGCTGGAAGATACAACTTCTCCAAAACCTAGCCTAACTACAAAGAAATGAGGATAAAATAGAGTTGGGGATTAAGGAAGGATCTAACCAAACTCAATTGATCAAAAATTCTTAACAAAATGGCTACTATTTGGAGCCCTCCGTGGGAAAATTGGATAAAGTGTAACTTTGATGGGTGCTCAAAAGACAACCCAGGACAAACTAGAGCGGGGGGTTTAGTAAGAAACCATAAAGGTGATTGTATTGTGGGATTTGGAGTGAATATAGGTGTTTTCTCTAACAATAAAGCCGAAGTTATGGCCACTCTAGGGAGGTTTCAGTACTCTAAAGGAGCTGGGTTACAAAAACGTCATAATAGTAGGGGACTCTAAGCTAATTGTGGACATTCTAAATGAAGACGTTGCGCCACCATGGGAATTAAAAAATTTAATAGATAAATTATGCAAAGTCATTAAGAAGTTTTTTAAAAACTATAGGGTGCAACATGTGTATAGAGAAGGAAATAAAGTTGTTGACTGTGCCGCCAATGTGGCGTTGAGCTATAGGGGATGTACACGATGGACTAATGACAATATGCCGAAGTCTTTAAGAGACATAATCCTAAGCGAAAAATTTGAAAATGAATATCATATGCAAAACTAAAAGGTTGGTTTTATGCGGAAATAATATGTACCAAGTGGTGCCTTTTGGCTTTCCGTGTAATGATGGGAGTTGTCCAATATGGGTTTGTATCAGATGATTTCAGCTAGAGGTAATCTTAATAATTTTCCTTTCAAGAAGGTCACCAAAAATCACATCCAGTTAATGAATTTGCTAAGGGATGTCATTTCTATTCGTGTTGAAATGCCTAGTGTCAACAATCCATGTATCTCTAAAGTGGGGAAAGGTATGAAATTTAATAGGGATTTAAATTCTTGTAAGAAAAATGATGAGACTTGCGTACCAATAAATTTGCAGTTAGCTTTCTCAATAAGAAACTTCTCGAATCACCACACTATATTGGGTATGTGTGTTATTTGGTGTAAGAGTGTTTGTTGTATTAGTGGAAAGAAGAGATGGTGTGGGTGATTATGAAGAAAATCCTATCGCAACAAAAGAATTTGTAGAGGAGAAAAATGGGAGGACCTAGCAAGAGAACAAAGCCTCCAAATTGTCAAGTCCTAAAACAGAATGTGGATTTATGGAGGATGTTTGAGAATGTTGGTATGGTCTCATTCTTCCAATCCCTAAAAGGATACAATAAGAACCTAACAGCTAAGTTTACCAACTCTTGGAGGAAGGGTTGTGTCACCATTGGTGCGGTGAAGTTTGAGGTTACCAGTAGATTCATTGCTGAAGCTATGGGTCTACAGAATAATGGGCTTAAAGTTGCAAAGAAAAGTGGGGCGGACTATCAGAGGTTTGTCGACAATTTCCTACATGAAGGGGAGAATCGCAAGAGATTTCAAAATGGGTATGCAAGATTGGAACTCCCTCCTCCCTTTACTTTAGTTAGCTTGTTTGTTATGAGATAATTTACTCTTGAGGGTAGGTATATGTCGGTACATGAGTACCATTTCCCTCTACTAAACCACATTCGACATGGTGAGAGAATCAATCTTCCTTTATATCTGTTCTCCTCCCTGCAGCTTAATATTGAGAAAGAAGCCAGTCCTCCCCTCCACCAAGGTCTAATGCTTACCTTGTATTAGTATTCCATAGCTTTGAATCCTCATGGAAACCCCTTAGTTACTATAAATGACAACCCTGATTGTTTTGAAGATAATGAGGAACAACCTAATGAGGAAAACCCAGCTACTGTTGAAATCCTAACTGAGGAACCTATCCCTCTCCAGCCTCTTGCAATTGCTACTAGGCAAGCGCTTATCCCTGCTAAAAGTAATTCTCTTGTGGCTAATGTCTCAAATCCCTCAACTCTACTGTCGCAGAAGAGTGGGGAAAAAAGAATTTTTGAGATAGAGCTCCTTAGAGCCACACTTGAGAAAAGGAAACATTCGCCTTTGTTGTTGGAACTCCCAAAGGCTAAGAAACCTAGAAGAGATATAAATCCTAGGGATGTAATTAATATCACAGAGGAAGGGAATCAAAATGAGGAGGTAAAGGAAACTTTACAAGGGAAAGGGAGTGGTGGTAGTGGGGGGAGAAGGTTGGCACACTTGGCTAAAGCAGCCTCGAAGGAAAAAAAAAAAAAAAAGGAAAATAGAAAATGAAAGTGAGTGAGGAGGAGGACCTAGGGTATGAAGAGTTTGAAGCCCGGGAGGAAGAAGAATCGAGGACATGGACTTCGAGGACTTTGCTTATGAGATGGGGGAAGATGGTTCAGAGGAGGATAAAGATGAGGAAGAGGATGAGAAAATTGAGCCTTCTGAGGATAAGAATGAGGTTGAAAATGTTTAGGATGTTGGGGATTTGGGTATGGAGAACAAAATTGAGGAATTAAGCAAAGAATTATAAAGAATAGACTAAAATTTTTGTAGGTACAGTTTGAAGATATGGAGAAGGCGTTAGTTACTCTCATGAAGGTAACCAACAGATTGATGAGGAGGGCGATGTTGGGAGTTGCTTCCGGAGAAACAAAAATTACAAGGAAACTAAAGAAATAGGGGAAACCTGTTACCCTGAAGATGCTAGATGAAACAAAGGGACCTGACTGGAGAGAATACATCGCTCTCATGGGTGAGCATGGGGACCTATTGAAGAAATCCAGTTAATGGCTTGTTGCTACTACTCTACTATTTATGATGAGTTTTTTGTCATTTTGTTTTAACATCTCAGACTATTATTTTATTATCTCTATGTTATGGTGGAACACCACCTAGGATGTGTTGTTGATTTAATTAATGGTTTACGTAGAACTAAGTATGCTGGTAAAAACTTACTATTTTTTATTAGTACTGGTTGGACTATGGTTAGTACTTTAAATGTGGGTCTGCGTGCTAATACTGTTGCTATTTTTTGGTTTGATGGTGGTGTTGTTTCCCACCTCTCTTTGTTTCCTTTTTGTCTATTGTTGTAACCATGGGATCAAGGCCCTTCCTTACTTATCTAATCAAAAACAAACCCTAGATAAATGTAAGAGGATTTGGTAGAGCATTTAGAATAAAATAAACTTCAAATTATAGAGTTAATTTCAAATTTGAAGGCTTCAACATCAAACCCCAACCAGAGATCACTTGGTTCATCATTGGAAGCAATGATGATCAATGTTGAGATAGTGACAAGTCAAATAATTCAATGGAAAAGTTATAAAGATTCATGCCATGAATTTTATGCAACAAATTATCATATGATCAAGTATAAAGGAAAGACATAACAAAATAATAAATATATGCTCTTTTTATGGATCCTAGAACTAGTGCACCCCTTTTTGTGACTTCAAGGACATTGGTGCAACCATGATGAGATAAAAAATTATTTTGGGATAGGTGTTGGATGGTCTTTGACTAACCTCCATGTAATAAAAATGAGGTGCCATTATATTTTCTTAGAAAAATTTACTCTAAGTTTATTTTTCACAAAACTCCCAATTATTTTGATATGAGGGATTCTCAGGGTAGAGGTGGAGGCTCTACCCAGGATAGACTAGGAGCTTGTTAGGTAGGAAAATATCAACAAAGACCACTAGTGCAAAAATTTATTCATGTAACACTTCCATTAGTCATTAAGGAGACTATGGAGGTGTAG
Source organism: Sequoia sempervirens (assembly GCA_007258455.2). Taxonomy (NCBI): domain Eukaryota; kingdom Viridiplantae; phylum Streptophyta; class Pinopsida; order Cupressales; family Cupressaceae; genus Sequoia; species Sequoia sempervirens. The sequence continues at coordinate 316,359 of VDFB02244565.1, read as the reverse complement.
ACTCTCCATACAATTTCTAGCCTCATAGACACACTTATAGAGCATGACATGGAGTATCCCAACCTTTTACTTCAATAGATGATCTAGTAGCCTAATCATCTAGTCCTAGTGCTCCTATTTGTCACCTATGCTTGAATTGTTATAATCTATGCTATGGAAGAGTCAATGTTCTAGAGGGTGTGGAGATGCCACCGCCCATGAGTGTGCTCATTGTCATCTTAGATGTTTTGGGAGTACACATGGTGATTGAGGTGGTGTATTGAATAATATGGTGATGAATGATGAGCTACTAAATGATTTTTTTTTATGATCGCATACATGTATTTTCATATGAATTTATAGCATTTTATATTCTTTAATAATTGATTTTTAATTTATAAATTAAATTAAAAATATACATGTGCATTATACATTTTAGGGTGTAATATTAGAGGGTGGTATGAAATCAACCATCCCACTAACAAGTTGTGCAAATGTATCTATTTCACAAGTAATTTTTTATAATATATTGAAATAAAAATAATAGTTTAGAATAGTGTTTAAAATATATTTTTTTGTTGAATAGGTGGGCATTACATCACCATTTACTATGCATGTTCATAGGGATGGTCATGACATTGGATTTATTGATGTATGTTATAATACATTTTTTTTTTTTAAATGTAAAATTCAAATTTATTGTTTATTTATATTTGTGTTTTTGAGTTTAACCTATTATTGTTTTTTAGTTTATGAATTCAGTTTTCACACATCTTGGTTTACAAGAAAATTTGGAAGTTGGTGTTACTATTGTAATTTCATTATCAATGGCATTAACACGGGTATGAGTATGAGCACATATGTTAAATAATGATTATTTTATCTCAAATGATATGATTAGGTATTACAAAATAATTGATAAATATATCTTTATTAATATGTTATAGATTTATGTAAACACTCCTATGTGAGGAAAAACCTCTTTTGATGATGTCAACCATCATACGAAAGAAGATAAAGACTACCTATATGTTGTAAGTATGTTTATAATATTTATATAATTTTTAATAATTTTTTATCTATAGAGTTTGGCATAGTATCTAATTTTATAATTTGCATATACAGGTTGAGGTTCAAAATAGTACGAGGCGTAGGACATCAGAATGACACAAGACACCAACTAATACAAGGGATTGAGGTTTAATTTCTATTTGGGAAAAAAGAGGCTAAATGTTTGAACAATGGTGTTTTCTTTATAGATGAAGACACTTTGTATGTTTGTACATGACAGATAATATAAATTATATGGCTATATGTATCAATGATATTTTGTAGTTTGAGAGACAATACATTAGCCTCATTGCATTGTATGACATTTTGATGATATTTTGTATGCCCTCGTGGCCTTATCAAGATCAAGATATATATATGGTAGCTTAAATGGTTTAAAATATTCTCAATTTTTACTTATCTCTTAGTTTGGTATATTTATTCAGACCTAAAATTTACAAAAGTACTTATCTCTTTATTTAGTATGATATTTATAGTAGGAATTAGTCAAAAAACCAAATAGATCAACCTTTACAAAATTATAAAAATAATAATATATAATATTACAAATCTTTTCATGGATGCACACTATTTTTCCACAGATCACCATCTATTGGCACCACTTGCTACATCAGTGCACTATTTAAAAAAATATTTTACTTGTAGCTAAAGAATAAGATCATATTTTATTTCCAAGTATATGCAAGTATGATATATCTATATTAGACTAATAGTTTGATGAAATATCGCAAAATATACACATAAACACCTACCTCTACCAAAATTAAGCATTAAAATCATGTCATGATTTAATTTTGGAAAACATCACCACTTCAACCCTTAGACTAATATATGGTTTTAGCTCATATAAATGAGAATGTTGATTCTCATAAACAAATTATTTCTACCACTACACTTGGCCAATGATCACATACCATATCCACTAATTTTTACACATACCCATTCTCATAGCCACATTCCTCTTAATATCCCCAAGCTCTAAATCCTTTGATATCTTTAATCTCTATCTACTTGCATCAACTATGGTGATTGTTACCTTAAAAAATTGTATACATATCTTATAAGATGTAACATGACAAAACAAACAATATCTCATAAAGTATACACCCCAAGTCCTCATGATACAAATGGAACCTATATACACATATCACCTGTAATCTATTGACATCTCAATTCACATCAATAAAAAACATGACCTAGTTCAATCCACATGTGAATCTCTATTAAATAATTAGGAATATTCAATACACCCTCCATATAGAATCGATTAATTCTATTCTACTAATTATTTTATAGGACCAAAAAATCCTCCATACAATTGCCACATGCTAGGTATAGATCTACAAGAAACCTCAAAAATATATAGATGGTTAGATTTTACATGCAATACCCATCAATAATAATTCAAAATAAGAAATCTTAAATGTCATGGGTTTTAATTCTAAGGTTGCAGCACCAACACTACACTTTAACAAACACTTTCTCATTATGATTATTGAGAAATGCGTCTTAAATACCATCACATTTCACCTCCTTGTAAGTGAGATGGTATTTAATGTAGAGAATGTATAAAATATTCTCCACATATTAGTGAGAGGAAGTAGATTGTATTCTTACAACACTACATTGTAGAAGGATTAAGAGTTGTGCTAGTGGTTATTAATAGGGTACTATTTTTTCATAGAGATCAGGATAGAAACATTATCTAGGAGGTGCAAGTGGCTATTCTTCAATGTTGTTTTATCTCCTCATAGAACTAACCCATCTCACCTTGCTTCTTTCATAAATTTCACATAATATTCAATTTAGATTAAATAATCTCTATTATCCCAAATGTGAACATATCTTCCCTCCTATGAAAGTTTTTCCTTATTGGGATATTATTAAAATGTGATTCTACCCCTCATGGGGGAACCATTTTCCCATTATCTATTATAACAAAAGAAAATGAGGCCTTATCCTTGGATGACTAAGATCAATTCCAATGATTCCCACCCAAAATAATGATATTTGGCTCTAAAAAATCTATAAAAATATCCTTCCTACACTTATTATGAAATCCACATCCACAGTCTCCTCAATACACAAGATCCATCCACACTTATCATATTGCTTCCCCACTCTTTGTATTTGGACTTCTTCATTGCCATCTTAAATTTTTCATGATCACCTTCTTATCACTAGTGTAGTGGATACGTATGGATTTACATACATTTTTCATAACTTTTTGGTGGCTCATGGTGTATATTAGTCACACAATGGTTGTATTTGTTCCTATCATTCCCTCTTGATTCCAATTTATTTGTGTACATATGTGTCACAATGGCATATGCTTGTTTGACCTAAGTGGTTAGTCAATTTAAAGTTTGGTCTTCTTTGTCTAGGATTTTCTCTTGTATTTATTATGTGATAGAGAGTTTATTAAGGATGAGATAGTTGTAGCTCTCTCATCTCTTGATGTAGTCTATTCTCTTTGCCTTGTATTATATCCTTAGTGGATTTCATTCCTTCAAAATTCTAATCTCATGCCATGTGGATCTTCTAGGCATCTTAACAATGATTGGATCTATATTTGAGGTTATTCTATGGGATTAATTAATGGTGTGCAATATTACAAGGTAAAATTTTGCTTAACAATGATATTCAAATTAGGGTTAGTATTAATATATAATTATAATTATTTATATTAAATAAATTTAACTATATATAATATTTTAAGGTTTTATTGAATGCTACCCTAGGACTATCCAACACCGTTTGGTCATGCCAATAATGAATGCATTTTGCAAAAAAGTGTCAATTGAGAGAAGTGCAAATATAAAAAAATGAATATTTCATGTTTCATGTGTCATGGGAAAAAAATTGATTATGCCAAAATGTAGATAGGTAGGTAGGTAAATTCTAGGTAAGTCCTTTGTTCATTCCCCAAATCACCCAATCTCTCTATAGTACAATATTTCAATGTAGTCTCTTAAGAACCCTAAGAACAAAAAACTATCAAACTATGATGAAGTATTTATTGGAGCTCATGGAATTTAGGAATTTTTTTTAGATCTATAAGTGGATATGGGTTCCCTCTACATTAAACTCTCTCATTTATGGTAAACAATACCATTTGACCATGCCAACAATGAATGCATTCATGCAAAAAGTGTTAGTTAAGAGTGACACAAATATGACCAAAAATATATTTTGAATTACATGCATCATGGGAAAAAATTAATCATTTAACACTTTTGGTTGGGTAGGTGAACACTATGGAAGGCCTATGTTTGTTCCCCAAGACAAATGATCATTTTTGGCTAAACTATTTTGGTGTAGTCTCTTAAGATCCCTAAATGCAAAAAACTGCCAAACTATGATGGAATGTTTCTTGAAATCTATGACATATATGAATGTTTAATATGAAATTACAAGTGAATTTAGGGTCCCTCCACAATAACCTCTCCCAATTTTTAAAAATATCCAATCCATTTGATCATGGTGACACTATTTTAGAAGTAAAAAATATCATTTGCTTTTAGTAAAAAGTTGTCGCCAAGCATATTTGAGTTTTGTGCATCATGGGGTTGAATAAACTATGCTAACACATATGGGTGGGTGGATAAATACTAGGGAAGTAATATATTCATTCCCCAAGACAACTAATTATTTTAGGTTACACTATTTCGATGCAATCTCTTAAGAGCCCTAAGTGTGAAAATTTTCCAAACTATGACAGCTTGTTTCTTGAAATCTATGGCACCTCAAAATGTTTTATATAAACTTCCAGGTACATGTAGGATCCCTCTACAATAACCTCTATCAATTTTGTAAATCTCTAATCAATTTAACCATGGTGACGATGTTTCAAAAGTTTCAAAAAGCATCATTTGCTTTCAGCAAAAAGTTGCAGGCAAGCATATTGCATATTTTGTGTTTCCTATGCATCATAGGGATGAATCAATTGTGCCAAAATTTTTGGGTGGATGAGTTAATTCTATGAAAGGCCTTTTATTTTCACTCAATTTGTCTCGATCATTTTGAGCTACACTATTGTGATGCAATCTCTTAAGAGCCCTAAGTGCAAAAAGCTGATAAACTATGATGGACTATTTCTCGCAATCTGTGGCACCTAAAAATTTGTGTCTAAAATTATAGGTGATCATAGGGTCCTGCAAAATAACCCCTCTATTTTTTTAGATCTCCAATCCATTTGACCATGGTGACAATATTTCAAAAGTTATAAAAAGTGTCATTTGCTTGAACAGTGAAAAGTTGCCAATAAACATTTTTCATTTTGTGTGTCATGGGGTTAAGCCAAATATGCCAACACATTCAAGTGGGTGGGTGAATACTATGGAAGGCCTCTATTCATTCCTCGAGATAGACGATTGTTCCAAGCTACACTATTCTAGCACAATCTCTTAAGAGCCTTAAGTGCAAAAAACTACCAAACTATTATAAACTATATCTCATAATTTTTGGCACCTGCAAATGTTCCATTTAAAATTATGTGTACATAAGGTCCCTCAAAAATAACCTCTCTCATTTTTCAAAAAATCTTGAATCCTTTTGACCATGATAGTAATGTTTTAGAAGTTACAAAAAGTATCATTATTATTCAATGAAAAGTTGTAGGCAAGCATATTTTTTGTTTCGTGCATCATGGGACTGAACTTATTGTGTCAACATGTTCAAATGGGCAAGTGAATTCTAGGCCAAGGCTCTATTTCAACCTCAGTTGTCCCAACCATTTTGAACTACACCATTCTAGTGTAGTCTCTTAAGAGCCCTAATTACAAAAAACTACCAAACTATAATATCTATTATTTCTTGCAATTTGTGACACCTATGAGAATTTCATCTTAACATATAGGTGCATGTAGGGTCCCTTCACAATAACGTCTCTTAGGTTTTTATGATGAAGTCTATTAAGAGCCTTAAGTACAAAAAGTTTCCAAACTATGATAGATTATTTCTTGCAATCTATGGCACCTTCAAATATTATTTTTGAATTTACAAGTGCACGTAGGGTCCCTCCATAATTCTCTTCATTTTTTAAATATCCAATTCAGTTGACCATGGAAAAAATGTTTTAAAAATTAAAAAATGTCATTATCATTCAATTAAAAGTTACAGGAAAGCATATTTTGTATTTCATGCATCACAGGGTTGAAATAATTACATCAATATATTTAGTTGGGTGGGTTAATGTTAGGAAAGTCCTTGTTTTGTACCCAACTATCTTGACTATTCCATGCTACAGTATTCTAGCACAATTTCTTAAGAGCCTTAAATGCGGAAAATTGACAAACTATGATAGACTGTTTCTCACAATCCATGGCACCTATGAAATTTTTTAAAACTTAAAGGTAAATGTAGGTTCCCTTCATAATAACCTCTCTCAATTTTTTAAATCTCTAATCCATTTAACTATGGTGACAATGTTTCAGAAGTTATAAAAAGTGGCATTTGCTTGTCATTGAAAGTTTCCAGAAAGCATATTTTCCATTCCATACATTGTGGGTTAAATCGAATGTGACAACATGTCTAGATGGATGGGTGAGTACTATGTAAGGCCTCTTTTCATTACCCAGGAAAATTGATCACTCTAGGCTACATTATTTTGGTGCGGTCTCTTAAAAGCCTTAATTGCAATAAACTACCAAACTATGATGGATTGTTTCTCGCAATTTGTGGTACCTAAAAAAAATTGTCTAAACTTATAGGTGTGCGTAGTGTCCCTCCACAATAACCTCTCTTAATTTTTTAAATCTCCAAACCATTTTACCATGACAATAATTTTTCGGAAGTTGTAAAAAACATCATTATAATTCAATGAAAAGTTGCAAGAAAACATATTTTGTGTTATGTACGTCATGGGGTTGAACTGATTGCATCGACATATTTGAATGGTCAGGAAAATTATAGACAAGGCCCTTTTTCATAACTCATATGCCTCGACCATTCCAAGCTACACTATTTTAGTGCAATCTCCTAAGATCCCTAAATGTAAAAAAAATCTAAACTATGAAAAATTGTTTCTTGCAATACGTGACACCTATGAATGTTTCATCTAAACCTATAAGTACAAGTATGTTTCCTCCATAATAATCTCTCTTAGTTTTAAATTTCTCCAATCCATTTGACTATGATGACAATGTTTCTTAAGTTGCAAAAATATCACTTACTTTCAATGAAAAGTTGCAGGAAATTATATTTTGTGTTTTGTGCACCATGGTGCTAAACTAACTATTCCAACACGTCTAACTAGGTGGGTGGACACTAGGAAAGGCCCTTTCAAATTCCTAAATCAGTCCTATAAAATTTTCATACAAAATTTTGATGCTAAGAGTGTTTTATAATAGCAAAGGAGGAGGAACTTTGTTCTAATTATAGATTACCTTCCACCTTAAATTTTATGGCAACTAAAGATAAACCCTTATCGGAATGTCCTAACCCTCTTACAACTATCATAAGGAGATTTATGAGAAGAAATAACTATTAAAAGGAAACTTTTAAGTGCACCTTATCCTCCCTAAGGGCTCACACGTGGTAATGTATGATTAGGGGATGATTATTAAGTTGTTGAAGGTGTAAAATTTTAATTTATTTATTAAATAAGTAGTAATTTCCTTACAAAATAGATGTTATGGCCCTATTTACACCAATGGTTTTCTAATTTTTAAACATCTGATTGATATTTTTCCCTTCCACATGTGTCATAGCATGGATTAATTTTTTCCCCATTTCAATGAATATCTATATTTTTAAATAAATCTTAAAATTTGCATGTGTTTAAACAAAAATTATTTCTATGGGACATCACTTTTTGTCTTAACTATTTATCCAAAATAGAAAAAAAATATCATCTTGGCATAGAATCTCTTCTCTAGTGCATCATATTTTTTCCATATTTTTAATAAAAGAAAAGTATTATATTTTGAAAAGACAATCAACCTTATATTTTTGTGATGATTATGACTCTTAGAAAAAATAAAAAATAAAATATAAATAATAATTAAACTAATCAAAAATATATGTTCTCAAAACTACACTTATAGATCTATAAAAGGGCCCTTTAGATTTATTTCAAAATATTATTTACATGAGTACGAGTTGTCAAAACATCAAAAAAAAATTGGTAAATTGGTCGCAAAGTGATGTTATATGTATTTAGTGGAAACTTCTAGTTAAAAAATTTGTGTCCCATATCTATTTAGCTATAATGCATCTAGCTAGATGATATGTTTCACCAAAATTGAATTTCAACTTGAAATATTTAATTTCATTTGTGCTAATAAGTTGGCCTAAAGTGTGACAAAACTTTGAACTTTCAACCAACACAATGTTATTTTGGTATTTTTAATATATTAAACAATGTTGCAAGTTTTCAACCAACACATGAAACATTATTAAAGGAGTTGTGATACTCTATATGATATATATTATGTGGTTGCATTGAATGCCACTTTAGATAATATCTTGTAAATATTATCTCTTCACCTCATGGTTTTGGACCATGTTTTAAGTGGCTCTAGGAAAAAAGGTTGAATCTATGTAATATAATTACCATAAAAAATAGACAAACATATAGAGCATTTAGATCAAATTATGAAAGATATGTTGAGAATTTTTTTGGGATAATACCCAATGTAAATACCATATACCCACGGTAGAGTTTGTATATAATAATAGTTATCATAGTTTCACTAGGGTGATATAAAAATCTATATAAAATACCATCTTAAACTCCTTTGAGTTAGATCAAACAAGAGGAAAAATTAGATATAGAAACATGTTTTCCATATTAAGAAATGACTTAAGTAACTATAATACATATATAAGAGCTATGTTGATCCTCATAGGGTAGATACAAATTACATTATTTATGAGTTATATCTTATAAGGTTTTATGGAATTTTTTCCTTTGGATGAAATTTCCCCCAAGATTCATAGGCCCTTTTGAATTCCTAGAGTGAATTGGATGTATAACCTATCAATTAGCCTTACCACACCATTTTTTTGTAATAATTAAATGTGTTTCATGTTTCCTTGTTAACAAAATATGTTCTTAATTCTCTACATGTAATTGACTAGTCTTCTATGTGGATGAGTGAAGGGTTTCTTTAGGTAGAGCTTGTATGAGTCATAGACCATAGGAATCTCCAAATTCAAAATAATAAAATAAATCAAGAAAAGTTTCATTGAGATTTATATAGTCCCAATTCTATAACTCGAGAAGATGTTTTTTTTTTAATAAAAGGTAGTAAGCCGAATATTTATATTGATATAAAAGTATAAGAGGTTACAATATCAATGTTCTTGACTAAAAATATACTTTCAAGTCCATCATATCTAAATAGCATTGTTGTAACCAAAATTCCCTAACTATGCTACAACTAGACTCGAGAAGATGTATTGACAATGAAAATAATTTTTCTAAATTTGTTTTGATGAACTTTTGAAAAATTGCTTGAAGGAGGAGAGTATTTCACATCCTTAAGGTTAATTTCCATTAAATAACCATCTAGGGTTGTTGTGATAGAAACTAGACCAAGAGACTTTGTTTGATTAGTTTTAAGATATTAGTCTTTTTAAATCCAATTTGGACATGGACAAGTATGGATATGATTTTGTTTAAAGATAAAAAAAATTGGCATGTGAATGAAATAATATTTTGAATATTGAACAAGAATGAAAACCTAACATTGATAGTGGATTTAAATATGATATTATGTGTATCTAGGGTTTGACCCTATGGAGGAGATTCTATTGAATATTATTGTTTAGATTTGGTTGTCTTGGCTTCTAATGGAGTTTTTTTGTAAGTACATCTTGCAATCCATTGTTGATATTTTGGGGAAGACCCTGGGTCCATTTTGGAAAACCCTTGATCACAAGGTGACCACTTTTGCTCGTCTTTATGTGAAAATTAACTTAAATAATCCCCTGCCAGAGTCTCTTGAAATTAGATTAGGGAGCATGTGTTGGATTTAACATGTGGAGTATGGTCACTTACAAAGGAATTGTCCTAATTTGGGTGCTAGAACCCAACAACCTCTAGATGGAGTGCATGTAACCAATTCCAAAGCAAAGGGTAAATCCCAGGTACAAAATTAGGAGCCTAATTCAAATGGGTTTATTTACCTATGAAAAATTGGTCAAAGGAAAGGGCATCTTCTCATCAAACCAAATCTATACCTAGAGGGATCTCAATAATAGGTTTGATGTTCTCAAAAAATTTAAAGATTTAGACACAATGAAGCATGATCATACTATTGGGAGTCAAGATATACAAGGCATGAGCTCCACTCCTTATATCCCTCAAGTCCCTATTCATAGAATGGATTCTTTGGAGACTCCAAAGGAAGGAGTTGTACCATCATTAGTCCATGTTGAGACTCAGGCTAATGATTAGGGGTTGAAGGGGATCCATAGGTCATAATGGATGCTAACCCTTTGAGTGAACTCCCCCAAAAATATACAGATATTAAGGTAATTACTGATCTGGTTTTGCATTTTGGGACTAAGAAGGATGGTAAGAGGAAATCTCCACCATTTTTAGGAATAAATAAGAAAATATTAAATAAATGGGTTGTGGATAAGATGGCTAAGGTGGGGAAAAAAAATATTCTTAAGAAGATGAAGATGATGGGAGAGTCCAAAGTAGAATAAGGTGTGGTTAAAATATTGGTCACTCGCTTTACCTCATCCCAAAAATGATTGTGATCTCGTGGAATGTTAGGGGTTTGAGTAGCATCCCTAGACAAAATTCTACTCAATATTTGGTTTGTGAGCATAAATCTCATATTATTTTTATCCCAAAAACCAAACTTTCAGTGGACGATAAGAAGAATACTTCCTCTAAAAATCAGAAAAGGGGTCTTTGACAGTGTGTTGGCACCTAAGGTTCAACTAGTGGTGTTGCTTATCTTTGGGATCTATTTCAAATCACACCTCTCTAGTGGTTGGCCAGCCAAAAATTTCTTTCTTTTACTGGCATCCTATTTTGACTTGGGAGGGATTATTCTTCTTTCCAATGTTTATGTACCTAACAATCTTCTGAGTAGGATTATGTTTTTCTCTCATATCATATTCATTTGTTCTCGTGCTCCTTCTCGCCTATAGATTTTGGTAGGAGACTTTAATTCTATTTAAAGCTTAGAGGAAAAATATAGGGGAGTCAATCATTTAAGATCTTCTACCTTACTATGTGATAATATCTCTTTTCTTAAGTCGATGGATGTGAAACCAAATAATGGAACTTTCACTTGGGTCAGCCCACAATAGTGTGTCCCAATTTTTGGCCAAAGTAGGACATTAATATCCTGATATTTTTTTATAAAATATCACTTTATAAACTTATAGCCTCTAAATCATTAATAATTTGGAGATGATGTGAACTAGTGATTTGTGAGGATTTGTGTGTAGATTCTAAATATATATATATAAATAAATTGTAAATATTTTTACATAACTTTTAATAACTTATTTTTTTTAGTAAACACCATTTTTAAAAAGTGGCATTTATGTGGCCATGCATAACTTTTTTATTGAAAAGATAAAATTGCAATTTTTAAAATATAGATTTTTAACATCAATATCTAGTGCATAGATTTTTTTTTTTAAGTTTTTGTTATATATATATTTTTAATTAATTTTTGAAGTCAAAGTAATTATAATCTAGACATAGGTGTTTTTCGTCACACATAACTTTTTTTAATGTATTGAAATTAATTATTTATTTTATAATCTAGACATAGGTGTATGTCGTCACACAACTTTTTTTAATGTATTGAAATTAATTTTATTTATTTTTTGCTGAAACAAGAACATCAATACCTAGTGCAAACATATTTTTTAGTTTTTTCTCTATTTTTCTATTTTTTCATGTGTGTGAAACAAATACCTTGATGTTTAGTGAAAAAACAATATTCAAAAGAAATAAAATATAAATATAATAATAAAATTAAAAATATATAAAATTATAATTTTTGGAAAGCTTATAATAAGAGCTACTACATAAAAAACATAATTTATAGAAATATGGGAGCAACAAGCTTTAGGCCAAATTACAATTTTAGTCACATTCTACATTTGACATACATTTGCGTTTTAATTTCAAAATTCCTCAAGCAGTTATATTTGCACTTTTGATGAGGGGGAAAACATATATGACAAAAGCCCTTTTCCATTCATTGAAGAAGATTTACCTGCCTTCCAAAAGGCATCTTTCATCATTGTAGCAACATCAAAACCTCTCCTCCATGTCAACATCTAAGACAAAATTTCCAAACTGGGACTTTGTTTCTACAATGGTTCATCATATTCAGAATCAAAGTATGCATGTCACCTTCGTGATTTTGTTGAAACTAGAGAATTTGTCTTGTCATCATCAAAGTCTTCTTGACCTGCAAGGGTAAGAAGATATTGGGCATATTCTAAATCAGTTTCTTGTGCTTCCTCACTCATATAATTTGCCTCATCTTCCATGGCAACACTAGGTTCCCCATATAAGAATCATAAACCTTGTGGTCCTTCTTCTTTTTCTTCTTAGATGGACCAGACTTATCATGGTAATCATCCTTCCTATGCCTAGCCAGCACATTTTTCCTATAACCACCTTCAGTAATACCCTTGACCTCACCCTCCATGGCCAAATTTTTCTTCTTTTCCCTTGACTTCACAGGCTTCTCAAGCACATCTGGCTTAATTTTAGGTTTGGATGTAACATCCTGGGTTTTAGCCCTCTTGACCCTCTTATGTTTAGGTTTCCTCTCTAGTTGGGGAGATGACATGCTAGGTTCACTAATTTTCTCAATATAACAGAACTAGGGTTTACAAATTTTCACCTACAAAAGAGTCTCACTAGTTTATGTCCTCAGAAACAAACTTGCAAAACAAAAACCCTCCTAGACCGCGCACAATTATTCCCAACCCAATAGAATTTGCAGATAACCAAACCCTTGCAAACCACAAAATACCTAAAGCTTACAGAAATTTCAACAATTCCCCAAACCAACTAACTTATGCATAGTTGACATAGAAAAGTGTTGATACCTGCTTACCCAAGAAAATTTCCTCAATTCCCTCTGCAACTATTTGACCGAGCTCTTCTCACCTTCTTCTTTGGATCTAGACCAATTCTTTGGCTCTCAATGATTGTAGTTATGAAAGAAAAATGGCTAAAAATCCTCTTTATGTCAAATGACTGGAGCGTGTCCACCATTAATGTTCAAAAGAAAGCTCACATGAGTGAACTGACATCCAACCAGAAAAGTTTGAAAATTGGCCGTTGATCATGTACTGAGGTGGATCGACAATTGATCAAGATTGAATCGACAATATTTGAAAAAGTTGATTGTAAGTGACCATTTGCTTTTACCCAATCAAAATGACTCATGTGGAAAAGCCTCCTGTGTACCTTGGAATTTTACCCTATTTTAATGTGCAAAATAACTAAAAATGCAAATGATAAAACACTAAAAACACTTCAATGATTAGCCTAAAGAGTGATAAAACAAGGAAAATAGATGAAATAAAATGCAAATTGATTATACCTTCCTTGTTGTTGAAGACTCCTTGGTTGGCCCTTAATTTAGATGAATTTGTGTGCTCCTTGGATGGCTTTTTGGTGTAGCTAGATGCAAGATTGAATATGCAAGATGATCAGAGTGGATGGCTAAATGATATTGAATGCTTGAGAATGCAAATTGACAGCATAAGGTTGCTCAAATGAAAAAGTGTTGAAAATGCCCTTGAGGAGGGGGTATTTATAGAAGAATTTGAATTCTCTAGAGAATTCAACGATTGAGATTCATCTAACAAGGTCAAGATGAAGGGCTATGGTGGGTTGAGAAATCACAAGCCCTCACATCTTGACATGTGGATGGTGAAGTGGCTAAGAGGAGATGAGGTGTAAGTGAGGTGGCCAAAAGGTACATGAGGTGGAGGAAGGACAAAATTGCTTCAAGAGTGCTTTGATGCTTGACCTTTCAATGATCACATGGAGAGAGAGGAAAGCTTTGGGAGAATAAAATTGAATTAAAATTCTACAATGATTGAAGATACAGGTGAATAAGAAAAGGTTCCCCAAAAGGTGGGAATTTGTCACATGTGACTTGATGCTTGACAAGTCAAGGTTCTAGAAGATGCATGGGAAAAGGGGATTCTAGGAGGGAATAAAATATGAATTAAAATTCACATGGGGAAGAGAAGCTAGGGTGAATAAAAGGAATTAAAAATTCTTGGGGATGAGGAGAGTTGACAAGGTACTAATTAGGTTTTGACTAATGATTTTAGAGGATAATTAGGGGTTAATGTGGATTAGAAGCCAACTTGCAAAAGTTGGAGGATGTGACACATCTAATCAAGGATTAGGCATGTGCATCCTTAATGAGAGGATAGTTAGGATTAGATAAAAATGACATGTGAGGTAATATTTATTTAATTCATTTGATGAAAAGGGGATTAAGGAGGGTAAGGTATTTAATCAAATACCTTAGAGATTTGGCAGAATTAAGGATATTAATTAAAAATAGTAATATTACTTAATTAACTCGGATAAGAGGATGTTTAGATGAAAAGTGATAAATTTGGATAAATTAAGTGTCCAAATTTGGATGTCTACATTTTTCCCCTCTTTGAAATGGTGTTACGAAGTAGCATCATTTCAAAGAATATTAAAATATAGAACCCAGAAGGAGATGGTTAGATTGGAAAATATGCCCCAGTCATCAAAGGGGTGACTAGGAAGAAAGATGATGTGGGTGAAGATGAAGAGTAGGGATTGAGGATGCCCCCTCGAGAGGACATGTGGGTTCAAGAGAACACGGATGTGCTCTCGAAATGGATGAGATGAAGAAATGGGAGATGAGGAGGAGGATGCAAAGGGATGGATATGAAAGGATGAAAAGGAGACAGGAGCTGGGGAAGCACAAATGGATACAAAGATGAAGACGATGTTGCCCTAGTGAAGGTACAAGTCAAAAGGGGTTTAGGATGGATGGAGTGTTGTCAATGGGGATAGGGAAGGATACATCCCAATGAGTGGCATTGATGAGGGAAGGATACATCCCAAAACACCACTAAAAGATAGGGAAGAGTACCTCCCAATGATGATGATGAAAGTGTTGTTGACGAGGGAAGGATACATCTCAAACAACGCCAAAGGGATATGGAAGAATAGAATGGGATGATGATGATGATAATGATGACGAGGATGATTGGATCCAGGCTTGTAACAAGAACAAGGATATGATTAGATGATTCGGGCTAAATGGAATGGATGGGAGTTGGATAGAGATGTGAGATAAGGATGAAGGATGAATGGATGGGGGGATACATGCAAGACGATAGAATGGAGAATGAAATACAATCCTAATGCAATTTTCCATCTTCAGAGCACTCATTTTTGCTATAGCATAAGACACAAGATGCCAGGGTATGAAGAACCAAGGTGAATTAGTGTCTAATGCATAAAACAAACACAACAGACAAGAAGGCTATCCCAATACCCCAAAGTCACAAAGACCTTGGTCGGGCTAGGTATTGAGATAACCACAAGCACAAAAGGATGCCCTAGCATAACACAAGACCTCAGGGATCTTGGTGGGTACTACGTGGGACAACCAAGAAGACACAATCAAACAAAAGAGCAAGATATGCCCCTATGTTGACCAATCAAAACACACCATAATATGATGGATCATGGCGGCCTTGACAAGTGATGATGGGGAGCTCAAATGATAAACAAAATCCAAAAGTATCAAAAGATCGCAATCAATTTCAAATGTCCTTCGCCATAGGATCATGGGGATAGATGGGATTGATGAGGTATGTTAGGAAGGATGCATCATGTTGAGACTGATGATGGATACTAAGCTAAAAGATTAATATGATGTAGGATATTCAAAACTGATTGGATTTGTTGATACAAGTGGATCTTGTTTGTTAAGAGCTAGCTAGATAAGGACATAGCTTGATGACACGACACAAGGAAGACAAGACATGGGACTGACACACCCTAAAGACCTAGGGGCTCAGGGGCCGATCAAAGATTAGCCTTGCCTATGTGAAAGCGCAGAGCCCTCGTAGTTCGGTGAAAGGTGGATAACTGACCAAGATGGAGACCTTGATGGATGGTAAAGATAGGATGAACAAAAGGAGAAAGACCGATGATAGACGATAGAAGAGCAAAGTGGACAATAAAGATCTATGATGGAACCTCGGGGGCAGATCAAATGATCAACTTTGCCTACGTGAAAGCGCAGGGGCAATGTAGTTCGACAAGACCAAAGGCAAACAATGGATAAAGGATGATAAGATGATAGGATAAGTGGATAAAAAGATGGGACCAATACGACAAGATATGATAGATTTGTTGGATTGGATAGGATGATGACGATCGCATAAAGCTCAGGGATGGGATAGTTGTCCAAAGCATTAAAATGACTTGGGAGGATGATATGATAGATAGATGAGTGATGAAAAGTGATAGGAGATTGGAAAGATGTGCAAGAGAAGCAGGGGTGATGATGATGAGATAATTGGCATTGGGTTGCATGGGGGGAGGCCTATAGCTAGATACCAATGACAAGGGATTGTGAGATGGGATGAGGATAAAGATGAAAGAATGGATAGAGATATAGGGATGGGGGATGGGAGGGATTGTTTGGATGGATGGGAATATAAGGATTGGAAGATGAAAGGGATGCTAGGATAGATGGATATGAAGATAAGGATGGGGAAATGGAAGGGATGATGTGATAGATGGATAGGGATAGAAGGATTGGGAGATGAAAGGGATGCTAGGATAGATGGATACGAAGATAAGGATGGGGAGATGGAAGGGATGCTATGATAGCTGGATAGGAACAGAAGGATTGGGAGATGAAAGGTATGCTAGGATAGATGGATACGAAGATAAGGATGGGGAGATGGAAGGGATGCTATGATAGATGGATAGGGAGATGAAGGGATGTTATGATAGATGATGTCTCCAAGGACTATGTCACAAAGGAAGCAGATGCCCCCACTCTAGATATGTCACATATGAGGAGGCATGAGGGATAGAAGACAAGTGGATGGAAAAATAAAGGAGACAACTAGATGAGGATAGGATGGGCGACTAAGGAATATGATAGAGCATGGATGAAGGGAATGTATACCAATAGGTGTCCAAAGCATGCATAGATAGGTGCCCCTATTTTGATCAAGATCACAAGAAGGATGGAGGGAATGGGAGATAAATGGGATATGATAGTAGGTGCGGAAAATAGGAGGGATGGAGGGATTTATGAAGAGGACGGATAACAGGAAGACGGGTGCATAGCTAGAAACATAGCGGATGGAGGGAATGCATATTAGGAAGTTGCCTCCAAGTGCAGATGGGGATTGCATATGATGCCCATTTTTCTAGGATTTTTCATCATGAGTACTTATCCAGGTGCTTGTTTTTCAAGTTTTCACCATTGAATTATTTCTCTTTACTATTTTATTTTATTTTGACTTTTTTGAATTTTTATGGATTTTTTGACTTTTTGGATTTTTGGATAGTAGGGGGATGAAAATGGATAAGGATAGGGATGTGGATAAGGGAATTTAGAAGATACATGATAAGGATATGGATGAAGGACTCAATCATCAAGTTCTATATGAGGTATTAAGAGCCCATGTTCGAACCGACTGTTGGATGTTGGTACAACATTATTAGGATAAGTGGATTATGCAAGAGAATGAATTAGAGGGATTTGATGGGGGAGATATGTGGGGTAATGGGTGGGATGTTGAAAATGGTATGGATGGAATGATGGGGTGGATATGTGATGGGGAGATGTGTTCAGGACCAACATTGGCACATGTGGTGGTGGATGTGAAAAGATAAGAGGATTAATGGATGGAGAATGTGTGGATAATGGGGTGGTGAACTGTGGAACATAAGGACCCAAAACAGACTTAGGAGATGAAAGGGGTGTATGACTAGCTTTTGGATTAGCAACTTTGGATGTTCTTATAGATTTTTCATTTGATTGCATTGCAAATTTTTTCCTTGGGATCCACATGGTTTTGATCTTTGCTTTGGTGGGCCTTTGTGGCCTATGGATTTGATTTAGATTTATATTTTTCTTCTCTTCACCATGTCTTTTGGAGGGGACGTGAGGAGCCTTAGATTCATGTGGATGTTTGGATTTATGCATTTTTTCTTTAACAACCAAAGTGCTTTTAGTAGCAATCGGATGGGTGTGAGGAGATGGATGTTGTGGAGTGATGGAGGTAGGAGTATGGGGATTATGTGTAGATGGAGGATGTTTAGGTATGTTCCTTTGTTGATCCTGACTATGGGGTATGTGAGAGGGATGTTTATGATGGATGAGATGGATAGGTGATGAATGGATGAAGGGATGGATAGGATGAGATGGAGGAGGTGATTTTAGGATATAGGAGCCCAGAATAGACGTAGGACCTGGAGGAAACATGGGCATGGTAGATGGAGGGATGTAAGGACCCAAAATGGATGGAGTAGATGAAGGAGGAATATGAACTTTTGTTTTGAGGCGATACGATAGAGGAGGAGGGATGGCTGACATATGAGGAGTACGGTGGAGTGATGGGAAGAGGCTGACATTTATTTTGGAAAAGGCTCATTGAGGATGTCTAGAGGTTGTACCATCATTTTTGGATTGCGAGTCGTGAGTAGTACATCCAAGACCTTGCGGATACAAATGTTCTTTAGCTTGGATGGGCTCTATAATACCTTGCTCATGAAGGCCTAAACCTTTTCCTTGATAGTTCATTCTCTTGAGCATTCGATCTAGGACATGATTTTTGTTATTCTGGAAGAATGATGCAAGTTCATTATTAGGTGGAAGAGGAGGGTTGGTGTATATGCTTTGTTTTTCTTCTGCGAGGAGACCACCATGGAGGAATGTGAGAGGACCAAAGGGATATGCAAGCGGCGTGGGGATAACATTTTTAGGCGATGATGGGGGATCATGAGAAGGAGATGATGGGATAGCTTGACATGTGGATAGAGTGATATCAGGAGAGAGTTAGGGGATATGATAGGATCTGGTTGTAAGTAGTAGGCTCATGCGATGGAGACCAGAATGGAGTAGTGGAAGCTTGAATGACAAGGGGATCATGGGATGGAATGGATGGGGGACTGTGATCTTGAGGTGGACTAGATGGGATGGTAGGATCTTGATCTGGAGAAGGGGATATGTTGGTATGCTTTGGATTAGACTCTTAGCGTGACTCATCATGTGCGGGAGGCATGGCAATGGAGTCTTATTGGGACTCTTCAAGTGGGGAAGATGGAGGGATGGAAGATTCATGAGGTTCATTGGAATGGGTTTTGGTGCTACTAGGGGTGGGAGGAGTGGATTGGATTTTGGTGTGTTCGATGGGTTTAGTGGCTCTCATAGTAGGAAATGTGGGTTCAATGGATTTAGTGGGTTCAATGGTTTCAATGGTTTGATCAGTGCTAGGGGTGGTAACAACAATGATAGGTGTGGTATGGAGAAGGCTCTCATCACTAGTTACCATGGATGATGGATTGGGATGGCATGGTTCCATGACTTCAAGATGTGGAGTTGGGGATGGCTTCTTTGTCATGAGTCCTTGGAGAACTTCAGAAATGAGAGACTTGCATATGGTTGGCTTAGCTAGGGTGGTAGAAATGGATGAGGGATTATGGATTGGTGGACTAGGGTTAGATGGAGGAATGGGATTGAATGTAGGACTATGAGTAGATGGGGGATTAGGAGTGGATGGAGGACTAGGAGTAGATGGATGAATGGGATTGGATGGAGGACTAGGAGTAGATGGAGGACTAGGATTGGATGGAGGGTTAAGGTAAGGATATTGGAGTGGTGAATTAAGATAGGGGGACATGGATTATGGATTAGGACAAGAGGATATAGGTGGTGTAGTGGGACAAGAGGGTGTGGGGGATGGATTATAATAAGGGTATTGGGATGGTGGATTAGGATGAGGAGACATGGATGTAGGATTAAGGTAAAAGGGAGGTGTGGATGTAGGATTAGTATGGGAAGATTGGGAGAGGGATTGTGATAGGAGTATTGGGATGGAAAATTAGGATAAGAGGATGTAGATGTTGTATAAGAGGATGATGTAGATGAAGGACATGACAAATATGGGGATGAAGAAGATACTGGATATCCATTGTCAAAGGTGGCATAAGGAGCATGATTAGACATGGATGAAGACATAATGGGATAGCTCCTAGGAGTAATTGGATTTTGGAAAGTGGGTGGAGAAAGTTTACTAGATATGATAGTGTCAAGGGGATCTATGTCGTATACCTCTTGATCGACAAGACTTTCGTTATTGTCGTCAACGTAATTAGGGTTTCCCTTGACTACTATTGATGGAGGATGAGGATTCATGATGATGACAGGATAAATAAAATGGATCAAAGATGATGGACTAAAGCTCAAATCAGGATTTAAGTCAAGCTTAGATCAGGATTGGATTAAAGTTCAGATTAGGACGATTGGATGATGCAATGGGATTGATTTTGATTTTGATGGGATTCGGTAGATGGATGATTGGATCGGGTAGATGATTTGATGAATTTGATTAAAGTACTAGATCAGTTTGATTGGATAGGATCAAATGATTAGATGATGTTGATTGGATAACTGTGATTGGATGAACTTGATAGGATTGGTGTGCTTGGATTGATTAGATGATTGTATGTATTTGATTAGAGGAATGGATTGGTTTGATTAGATAGGAAGAAAAAAAATGTACCACTAAATAGAACTCAAAAAATTAAGCAATTTTGGTTTTTGAACGAATTTGATTCGACGTACGGTTTGTAAATGACAGCCCTGGGAAGTTAAGGGCGTGTCCACCCTACGATGTGGGGCATGGTCACCCCGGGATGGTCAAATTTTTGATAGGAGGAAATGGAAGGTACCACTGGATAGAGCTTGAAAAACTAAGAAACTTTGGTTTTTGGATGAAGTTGATTTGATGTACGGTTTGTAAATGATGGCCCTGGGAAGTTAAAGGGGCGTAGTCAACTTTTTGCGGTAAAATTAGGGGCGTAGTCAGCTTTCTGTAACAAATCAGGGGCGTGGTTAGCTTTCTGCAGTAAATCAGGGGTGTATCCACCTTTCTACAGTAAATCAGGGGTGTGGTTAGCTTTCTGCAGTAAATCAGGGGCGCTTCCGCCTTTCTGTGGTAAAATCAGGGGCGCTTCCACCTTTCTGCGGTAAAATCAGGGCCACTTCCACCTTTTTGCAGTAAAACAGAGCTTGGTTTTGATGGCAATGGCTATGGCAAGGACCCAAAATGATAAAATAAGGCCAATGTATCAAAGATTTCACGGGTTTTTCACAAGAAAACACTTCAAGCAAGCACAATCCTATGATTAATGTTAAGGGTATGGCCAGGAAAGGTCTTAATCTAGGATGCACAAGGCTTCTAGGGAGTCCTCGATATACTCTCGGTATGTGAGACACAACTGTGAACACCAGCCCATCACAAACATGAGTTGGGAACCTTGGTGAGATACTGAAAGGCTCGGACCAACTCTTCACGTCTATCTAGGTATCACCCTAGCTTCGACGCTTTGCCAATTATGACGTGACTGGATTGGGGTACAACTTTCATTCTCCCCCCTTTATATACCCCGCCGGTACGCGTGGTTGGAATCGTCCCTTGGGGTGATGAAATCCCCAAGCAGGTCTCACTAGAAAGAAGACACTAACCGTTTCCAACTACTCCCCAAGCTCACACGAAGTGCAAGGGGAAAGTGAACAAATTAATGCCCCCTTGGGTGACACAATAATAAATAAACACAACAAACAATAAAGGTTACTTCCCCCTAATTAGACTATGTTCAAACAACAAGGATAATTTTTCAAAAATTTGATCAAATAGATGGCGCTGCAAGCAAACGTTAGCTATCTTATCCTTCGTTCTTGGTCGATTACACCATAATATGCTTCCAAACTATGTTGTTTTGGGGTGTAGCCGCCTTTTTGCGGTAACATCAGGGGCGCTGCCTCCTTTCTGTGGTGAAACAGAGGGTGCTTTCGCCTTTCTATGGTAAAACAGGGGCGCTTCTGCCTTTCTGTGGTAAAATAGGGGCGCTTCCGCCTTTTTGCGGTAAAACAGGGGCACTTCTGCCTTACTGCGGTAAAATAGGGGCACTTCCGCCTTTCTATGGTAAAACAGGGGTGCTTCCACCTTTCTACGGTAAAACAGAGGGTGCTTCCGCCTTTCTGTAGTAAAACAAAGAGCGCTTCCGCCTTTCTGCGGTAAAATAGGGGCGCTTTCGCCTTTGTGTGGTAAAACAGAGGGTGCTTCCGCCTTTCTGCAGTGAATTCAAAGGCATTGCCGCCTTTCTGCAGTAAAATGTTAAGAGGAAAAGAGCCTTTCAAAATGAAAGGGCGTATTCGCCCCTTTGCAGGAAACTTTATCAGATTTTTGAAAAAGAAAAGTTGTATGCCCTACTGCAAGAAAGTGTTAGAAAAGATCTTCTAAGAAAAATGACGTATACACCTAACTGTAGCAAACTGTTAGAAAAAATCAAATTTTCAGATATAGGGCATGACCGCCTTTCTACAGTAAAACAGAGGGTGCTACCGCCTTTCTGCGGTAAAATCAGGGAAACTTCTGCCTTTCTGCGGTAAAACAGGGGCGCTTTCGCCTTTCTGCGATAAAACAAAGGGCACTTCCACCTTTCTGCGGTAAAATAAAGGGCTCTTCCACCTTTCTGCGACCTTTTTTTGCAAAATACTTAGCAAAAATGAAGGTTAAATGCAAGAACCCGTTTGTGGGTCCCACCGGGCGTGCCAGAAATGTGTACCTTAGAATTTTACCCTATTCTAATGTGCAAAATATCTTAAAATGCAAATGATAAAACACTAAGAACACTTCAATGATTAACCTAAAGAGTGATAAAATAAGGAAAATAGATGAAATAAAATGCAAATCGATTATACCTTCCTTGTTGTTGAAGACTCCTTGGTTGGCCCTTGATTTAGATGAATTTGTGTGCTCCTTGGATGGCTTTTTGGTGTAGCTAGATACAAGATTGAATATGCAAGATGATCAAATTGGATGGCTAAATGATAGTGAATGCTTGAGAATGCAAATTGACAGCATAAGGTTGCTCAAATGAAAAAGTGTTGAAAATGCCCTTAAGGAGGGGGTATTTATAGAAGAATTTGAATTCTCTAGAGAATTCAACGGTTGAGATTCATCCAACAAGGTCAAGATGAAGGGCTATGGTGGGTTGAGAACTCACAAGCCCTCACATCTTGACATGTGGATGTGAAG
This sequence comes from Sequoia sempervirens, assembly GCA_007258455.2. Taxonomy (NCBI): domain Eukaryota; kingdom Viridiplantae; phylum Streptophyta; class Pinopsida; order Cupressales; family Cupressaceae; genus Sequoia; species Sequoia sempervirens. Next base: position 293,007 of record VDFB02244565.1, on the reverse strand, counting down.
TGGCTAAGAGGAGATGAGGTGTAAGTGAGGTGGCCAAAAGGTACATGTGAGGTGGAGGAAGGACAAGTACCTTCCAAGCACTTTGATGTGACCTTTCAATGATCACATGGGGAGAGGAAAGCTTTGGGAGAATAAAAGTGAATTAAAAATTTACAATGATTGGAAGAATCTGGTGGATAAGACAAGGTTCCCAAAAGGTGGGAATTTGTCACATGTGACTTGATGTGACAAGTCAAAGGTTCTAGAAGATGCATGGGAAAAGGGGATTCTAGGAGGAATAAAATGTGAATTAAAAATTCACATGGGGAAGAGAGGAAGCTAGGGCGAATAAAAAGGAATTAAAAATTCCTTGGGGGATTGGGAGAGTTGACCAAGGTACTATTTAGGTTTTACTAATTAGTAATTAGAGGATAATTAGGGGTTAATGTGGATTAGAAGCCAATTTGCAAAAGTTGGAGGATGTGACACATCCTAATCAAGGATTAGGCATGTGCACATCCTTAATGAAGAGATTAGGAGATGGATTAGGATTAGATGAAAATGACATGTGAGGAATTAAATAAATGTAATATTTATTTAATTCATTTGATGAAAAGAGGATTAAGGAGGGTAAGGTATTTAATTATTAATTAAATACCTTAGGGATTTGGCAGAATTAAAGATATTAATTAAATAATAGTATTATTACTTAATTAACTCAGATAAGAGGATGTTTAGATGAAAAGTGATAAATTTGGATAAATTAAGTGTCCAAATTTGGATGTCTACACCTCCAACCTGTTTGAGGGCTCCACCATCCATTAAGCACTGTTAGAAAATCCTACATGTCAGTCTCCCTACTTCCCCATTGGTCTTAACCTACTTGTAACTTTCAACAACGGGGAGGCGGGGAAGGGCTAAGATTGAATCTCAATCCTTCAACATATGTGTGATATACCACAAAACCATCTTCCCATGCACATAACTCTCGAATGCAACCAATGGCTAAGATCAAGAGATCTCACTCACATTTATAACACATGCAGAAGAATCCCTTTAGTAGCACAAATTTTATTTCCTTTGACCCATGACTAAAATATTTCATCACTATGTCAACATCTCTAATTCACTTTGCCTTTCAAATTCCTCTGCGTGGTGCTCTTTTGCTTCCCCATTGAGAGATGGGAGGCAAAGGTGGGTCCCCCATAAGATGGTGGGGAGTGGTCAGGATTGACCCATGTCATCCATCCTCAACTATCGATCTCAACTGGAAAGATGTTCACTGCCTTCAAAGCTCGATGGTTCCCTTCGACCAGAGACACATGTCATATGCCTGCTACCCGTGATAATATTTTAATGCAAAGTAAAATCAGACGAAGAAGCGGGGAATGACCTAGATGTAGTTGCATTATTCAATCTCCACTATTGATTCACTCAGACTACCATTGTCTAACTTTTCAAAGATGTTGGGCCCGCCAATATAGAGGGTGTGTGGTGCTCACCTGCCAGCCCGTGGGAATAATATAATGAAGAAAAGAACCTGACGGGAGCACAGGGAAGCGATCAGGGTTTGATCCTCCAGATCCGACGATCTTGATAAAGCATGAATTCTACACTTGCAGATTGTTGGTTCTTAAAAAGGAGGCCATCACTAGGTAAATGACAGACAAGGACATGAAAAATAAGACTGGGATATTAGGCGAATGATAAAAAATTAAAACCCAACTTAGGACCCAAGAAAATATTTCAAGGATTATGAGCCTGCATTAACATAAGGTAGTGTTTTAAATAAAATGATGGGTAGCGACCGGGATTGCTAGGACTTTGGGGCCAGTAACAAGACAAAATTGACAACGTAAGTCATGACTTGAAAGACCAGGAACCGGCAATGAAAGGTCAACAATGAAACATAACATTTGCAAAGGACTTAGACTTAGAAATTTTTTGAAGAGGGTTTTAGCAACTCAAACCCTAAGGCATGATGATAAACAAAACCCTAAGCCCTAGGCCATGAAAATAGCCAAAATTTTGCAGAATTTTTGTAACCCCCTGCCATGAAACCCTAGAGGACAACACACTTACACCTAAAAATAGTATAATATTTTTTAAAGTGCAATGTACACATGATTGCAATTAAATGTTATTGTAAATTCTAACCTAAGTCCTCTAAGGTCTGTGACTATGCTACTAGATTCCCATCAACTAAGCTAGCAATTACTGATACAATAGTAAAGCAACAATATCGAAAACAATATCTACAGTTACACATATACAAGTGTGTGTGTATATATATATATTTGTATCTCGTTAAATCAAGGCTCAATTTCTAGTTACAAAGTGTCATTTAAAATCATATAGTTGTCTCTATATATATATATATATATTTACATATTCAATATATGTATAAATAAATAAATATATATATATATATTCTTCATTTGTAAACTATTTGTATTGCAATAAGCAATAATAATAAATCGCCCATTTATCTCCTTATTTGTAGATATATATATATATATATATATACACACATGTGCATATATATGTATGTATGTATATGTATACATATACATATACATATACATATACATATACATATACATATACATATACATATATATATACATATACATATACATATATATGTGTATATATACATATAAATATATATATATGTATATGTATATATATATTATATATACACATATACATATATATGTATATGTGTAATATATATACATATATATGTATATATATACACACATATACATATATATATATATATATGTGTGTATACATATATATATATATGTGTATTTTATATAAATATATATACATATACATATACATATATATGTGTATATATATATGTATATGTACATATACATATATATATATATATCATATATATATGTATATGTACATATACATATATATATACACATATATATGTATATGTATATATATATACACATACATATATATATATAAATATACATACACACACACATATATATACCATACAAATACCAATTCAAAGCCAAATCGAAGTATAGTAAACTGTGATATTTATGCGATATGATAGGCCATTTAATATGTAACCTACATGTAAGGCATCAAACCCAAAGTAAGCAAGATACAATGACCTAAATACAACTTCACTTACAAATCTAAAAACCAATTAAATTGTTTAAACATCGATATGAAACCAAAGGCTGAGCATGCATTAAGAAATATGAAAATATATACAGTCGACGCCATTGATAATGCAAAATATTTGATTGACATAAGCAAAATAAATTCAAAATCAATTTGATTGCATCCACGCCGAGATGGAACAACGATATCATGCTGGCTGGGAACAGAGGCTTAACTGAGGTTACGGTTTAAGTAGTGATGCAATTTCTATAGTCATCAATAAGTATATAGGACTACATGCAAATGCATATATATATCTATATAGCCCTAAATGCGGCCTTTGACATTGAGGAGAACAGATGTACAAGACTATCAAAGACATAACGCCTAAGGTGTAATGAACCTAACTTCTTTGATTCACGAAGGAGGGGGGTAGAACATATTATAAGGAATGAAAACTCAAATCCAAAATCGGCCATTCGATGGTCAAATACAGGATGTGGAAGAACCTGATCATCAATTATATACTAATTAAAATCAAATACTAACTAATAGATCTCATCGAATTCAACAAAGCAAAGTGAGGTGTACCAATTGTAAGGGTTTGGTTTGAGGGAAGGCATAGCATTTGTTTTGCATAGCATTTGTTTCCCATCCCATCGAATTCTCCAGAGAGATGAAGGTAAAGTGGAATGAATAGAGTTAAATGCAAAAAATACTTGTCTAATGCAATACAAATTAACAATATAACTCGGAATACTAAGTATCGACGTTTCCATAGATAAAGAAAGAGGACGCATGAGATATAAGTGAAACATGTATTCTTAGAATCGAATGCAACAAATTAAAGAAAGAAAGGAGACTCAGGGGATGATATTATAATGAATAGATTTATTCTAAGGTTGCTAAGGCCATAATAAAGGAGACGCGAGTGAGCATATAGATGCCAAATTTGTTGTGAGCTTCCCACGAGTTTGCAAGAGGAGGAAAGACGATGGAGTAAAAAGACCAGACCACAATTCAAAGAAGGAAGGTTTTGAACTACAAAAGGCTATAGAATCAGTCAATCATTTTACAGAGATAAAATTGGGGGAAAAAAATGAAACTTTAATTCGCTTGTTTAACAAGGCTAAAACCCTGATGTCGAGCTCTCTAAAACTCTAGCTCACAACTCTAAATTCTTCAGCAAATTCCCAAAAATTCACACTGTAGAACCACCCATTTCAAATTTTTCCCCAAACTCAGAAAAAAGATCTCTCTAGAACAAGAACTTCCCTGGCAAGAGATAAAAACAAGATTCATTTTTCAAAAAACATGCAAAAATTCCCTATCTTTAGCAAATTAATCAATTTATTAACTTCACCACTATACCTGTAACTACCTACACTTTCTTCAAATTAATTATTTTATCCAATTTTCTCCACTACACCAACTACCCCTATTTATTATTTTATAATTCAACCTTACTTTAATATTTGAACAAAGTAAATCAACTATTAAATATAATTTAATTTATTAATTTAATCTTTCATATAGTTTTGTTTGCACAATACAATAATTAATGTATTTATTTAAATATTTCTTTGTTAAATCATAAATTTTAATTTATTTAAATCAAATAAATCATTAATATTTTATTTAATTAACATCACAAATGTATTAAAACTTTAATTTAATTTATCACAATATCTTTAACCATAATAATCTTTTATTATGATGTAATAATTAATCAAAACACAAATCAAACAAATTTAAATCAATTCAACAACATACCAATCAATACCTGACTTCACAGCGAGTCAGAAAGCAACAAAAAGACAACACAGACGGAGGGGGGCACTCCAATTTCAAGTGGAACACAAAGCATTTTTAGGGGTTCCACCACATTGTGAGTATGATTTAAGACTAGAGGGGTTCTATCAAAGGGGGTTTGATGTAAGGGGGTCTTATCTAACCCTCTTCAATTGAAACCCTTTAGATGGAACCCCTTAAGGCTTAAATCATTAGTTTTTTTCTAAAAATGTGTGATTTCAAGAAAAAAATGGGATGTCCCAAGTTTGGGACCCATTATTGAAGGATGACCCACTTGGCATAACAAAAGGTGGGGGGAGGGCTCTATTTTTGAGAGACTTGATAGGTTTATTGGGTGTGTGCAAGAAGTTGAGTCCACTTTTTGGCCAAAAAGTGGAAGTATTTTCCCTGATATTCAAAATTTGTCACATTTGACCTTAAAATTTGAAGCACTTAGATGTGGAATCTTAAAAAAAGTCACTAATCATAAAATGTAGTACTCGGAGTCTAGTTTCCAAATATGTAATTTATTTCAATACCCAGATGATAAAAATTGGTTTTCAATAGGCATTTCTAAAAACCACTGTTTAAAAGTCACTTTTTTTACCATACCATGCATGTGTACGTCATCCATATTTTGACCTAAACAATCATATTTTTCTAAATCCTTTTGGGAAAAGATTCGTAACTCATTGAAGCACATTTTTCGATACTTTTTGTAATTTTTTATTGAATATTTTTTTTGTTAAATTTTTATTGGCCATATTTGTTGTTTTGAAAAATCATCGTGTATGTCATGCATAAGATGACCTAAACTTATCATTTAAAAAAAAAAAATCAAATTGAAAAGAATTGTTTGAAGTACGTTTTGGTGCAATTTGTTTTACAAAAAAATATTATAATAAAAATTTAATAAAATACTAAAAGACCTTGATAATTCAAGTTTATGGCCCAGTTTCATTAGAAATTAATTGAAAAATAGTAAAAATAATCAAATTGTAAAAAAATTACATATTTGGAATATGCACTGTCTCATCTATAATGGGTTTTAATTTCCTAAAAAAAATCTGCAAAATAGGTCTTCAGACATATGTCCAAATTCACTATTTTCCTGTGACATTAACATGACCTTCAAGTTGCAGGTCAAACCAGGTCCAAAGCTTAGGTTCAGGTCCCCAAGCCATTTCTCGAACCAAAAAACAAGCCAAAAACCTGACCAAAAATTCATATTTTAAAAAACGGGATCTCCTTTCATAAAAACATTTTTTTATGGTTCTACGAAACAATTTTTTATGGTTCTACGAAACGGGATCCCGTTTTGAAAATTGCCAAAAACGGAAAGTTTCCAAAAATGAAAATTTTTCAAAATGAGATCATGTTTTGAAAACTTTTGAAAATGAAATTTTCAAAAATTGAAAGTTTCTTAAAATAGAAAGTTTTCAAAATGGGATCCCATTTTGAAAATTTGCCATTTTGAAATTTTCCAAAAACGAAAAAAATTTCAAAACGGGATCCCATTTAGAATTGAGGCTCAAAATTATGAAGCTAAATGGGATCCCTTTTTTAAAAATGGGATCTCGTTTATTAAAAAGCAGGACCTCATTTTTTGCAAGTCGTTTTCATTTTTTTGCCTAAGGCAAAAACTTCCACATTTCCTAGACTCATCTTCTTGCATTTACCCTGTTTTCTCTATCCTCAAAGGTGTCTTTAGGTTTGCTCAGTATAAATTCTACTGAACAAATAACTTCTTCCTTTGTTATCTCATATCCCATCTTTAGGATCCAAACAGTCCTAGGCTCAACAACCTGAATAATGCAATAGTCTTTTGTCACCAAGGTGACATCATTCTTGTACTTTTCCACCATGCTTTGAGGAATCCTTTCTCTGGCCTACATGTTCTTTTGAAAGGTTTTAAAGAATCCCCATAATGCTTCTTCTTGTGCATATGCATCACCTAACCTCCTTAGGTGGACTATAATCTGATGTGCCAAGGTCTATCCTTCAATCATAATATATTCTTAGTTGTGAGAACCTCATTTAAGAAGTAAAATAGTAAACAAATGATCAAAGTACCAAACTTGAAAGGGTACTTTGAGTCCTTAGTCTTCTACAATTTTTCAATCAAGTGTGCTCTCAACAACTCACACAAATCATAGTCTACACCCTTCACAACCATCTCATAGGTAGTATTAATGGCAATTACAAACATTGAATTCTCTTTGTTAGTGAAGTATATCTTGTATCCGATCACCATTGAGGCATACTTAACCGTCATATTTTTGATCTTTTATTGTTAGGGCTCTTTTTTCATACTTTGCACCAGTTAACTCCATCACCATTTCATTCTTCCCTGATTTGAGCATCGGAGCTGGTTCGGATGAGCATAAACCAATAACAACCCTAATCGCTTCTTTATTGGTCATGTGAGGTATACCCAACCAGATGAATCTATCATGGATTCTTCTTAGGGTGTACCTTACCCACACATCATCATGGAAAAAGTTAGGGAAATAGTTCCACATGTTGAGATTCTTTTCTGGTAAACTCTCAAATTCTGATTTCAACTCAAACTCATCTTCGGTGAGTTCATTAACCCACACATCACCCAATTTAGAGTGATCATATTCTTCCAAATTGGCATGTATGTATATCCTTACATATTTTGTGTGCAAAACACCATGTGGAATGTGCGAAAAAGCTTAATCTGGATCATCCACCAGGGATTTATCGAGATGTTGTTTGAATTTAGGATGGTGATGATCCACTACCTTAACTACTTGTGGTGTATACATTTTCCAACACTTCAAAACACTTTTGAAAACTTAGGGAAAGATAAAAGTATGTAAATACCTTTTGATCTCTTTCTAGTTAGGGTTTCATGCGTAAGAACTTCTAAAATGCTTCACCTCACTCTTTCACTGCTCTTCTCTCCTCAAATGCTCATTTGAAAATGACTTAGATTGAATATGAAATCACTTATAAACCTTTTTGAACTGACCTAATTTGCATTGAATGCACATTTTGAAAAGCTGGTAAAAACCCTAACTATATGCACAGTCAACTTTAAATGCTTCTCAAGCTTCCACAACTCAATATTTCCCACCAATTCTTTCACCAATAGGTTAACCATGTCAACCTACACCTTATTCCAATATGTTGAAGCATCAACACCATTTCTATGGCAGAGGATAAAGGATCTTCTGTTAATGATCCCCCTAAGCCAAGTCTTTCTACTTAGTTTCTAGAGGAAACATCTGCACCAAATACCAGTGCAGACTCAGACTTAGTCTCACTATCTTCCTTCTTTATCTAGATCTTGTCCATCTCTTTATTCATCTCTACTAGATCAACTTTTTTCACTGGATCATTTTTCTTTACTGGATGATTCTTCTTCACATTCTTGCTTCTGCAAAATTTGGACATGTGTCCTGGTCTATTGCAATTGTAATAAGTGATAGCATTTTGAACAAGCTTACTTCCGCCCATTCCGGATCTACATTGATTAGCTTTATTCCCAAATCCATTGCATGCATAATAGTAGGCATTGAAATATTGAAACCTCATACCATTGTTATAACCATTCATTATCTAGTTTCTACATTCACTCTATCCTTATGACCGAATCTATTGCATGTGGGCGGGTGCATGGAGGTGGGTAACAATTTGTGGATACTTTTTAAATTTTTTTTTGAAAAGTCATCTATAATGCGCTCGCTTCATGGTTTGGTGTGTCGAGCCTAAGGCTCGGCCACAACAAGCCCATAACATGAGTGTGTTATAACGTGCTCGTGTTGACATGTTAAAAAAAAAAAAAAGTGAAACGCATTCATTCTTGCATTTTGACTATGTTTTTTGTTGTGCCCATGGCCAAAAACCCCTTTTTTGCGCTCACATTCTAGGAGGAGGTATTAAACAAAAATCTTCATCAACAATTGCTATTTCATTGCAAGGATAGCACCACGACGAGGAGGAGGTGTGAGAGGTAAGGATTGTCTACTTTTTGTTTTGAATTTGTTAGTTTTAGGTTGTATTTGATATTTACTTTTTTGAATTTGTAGGAGATTCAAATGAACCCGCAAACCCTCAAAATCCTCAACAAGAAGAGCAACCAAATCCTCAAGAACAAAATCCTCAACAAGAAAATCAACCTCAACAACAACCTCCTCCACCATTCACTCAACACCCTCCTGGCACTCAACAAAATTTAATGAGTGAAATTGAGAACAACAAAAAGAAAATTAAGGATTTAATCAGTAGGTTGAGTGATCCAAATAGTTCAACCATGGAAAGAATGACCCTAGCAAGTTCATTGAAAGATATGTTAAAAAATGTATATTCAATTAGCAATCAAATAACTGGATGGCAAGATAGGAGGCAGGCGCCTAGGGCCTATTATGCAGATAAACTATCATATAAAGATGTAAAGGATTTAAAAATTACAAAAGGTGATTTGTGCTCATTATTCACTGACCCACCCACAAATAAAAATCTTACCCTCAATGCGAAGATATTTCCTATTCATTGGTGCCACCACCAATAGATTAGGAACTATTTTTATTATAGGTGGTACTTGGTTTTTGATTACCCACCGTGCAAAAATTGTGAAGTCCCCCAGTATTTCCTTAGGAAACTATACATTGAGTTTATATTGAACAAAATCCAAAATTATTTTGATATGAGGGACTTCTAGGGGAGAGGTGGGGGGTCGGCTTAGGATAGACCCGGTGCATAGTCAGATCCTATGTAGCAAGGGAGACAAGCTCTCGCTAGGCCACCTCGTGAGCATGTTTTTATGCCTTCCATCGCAAAGGAGAGTGCCGACGTAGAGACATTGCAAGAAATCAACACTTTGACCCAGAGTGTCATCCAACATACTAGCCCTATTCTACAGTGCCATCTAGGGGAGTCTTCAAGTCATGGCCTTCAAACCCATGTGTGTCAATCTTGCGGGGTGACTTGTTCATATGACCCCACCGACACTCAGGAGGCTGCTATGCAAGATCTGTCTGTAGCTATGGAGATGGAGAGGGCAGCCAACATTTTGCATGAGGTGTATGGCATTGATACTCAAGTAAAAGTTGGCATGTTCATTGAATTTAATTTATTGAATTTTGATTTTGAAATGCAAGATTAACTAATTTAGTTTTATGATTTTAATAAAATTGTAGGGTCACAGTGTTGAGACTAGATACACCGGCCCTCCACCTACTTATTTATGTAGTACACCTATCGGTGGGGTATGTAACTAGTAAACAATTATAAATTTATTACATGTTAATAGAATTGTTTTATGAATGGTATTTTAATATGTGATTTTGGATGTTGAACAGGCTAATATTGGAGGTTTCGAGGGAACACCTCCCAGTGCTAGTAGATTTACTCAAATGTACATGCAGGTAATAGAATAAAGAGTTTAACTAATGAATTGTATTTAATAGATTTGTGTAGTTTATATTAATATCGTTGATTACATTGCATTGCACATCATTCAAACTCAAAGCATTACTTCACATTCCATAACTAATAACTAGATGTTGATAGATGACAAAATTTCAACTACAATATAGTTGTTTAGAAATTCAACATAAGCAGTGATGCAATTACTTCACATAGCATAAGTAATAAGTCTAGGAGCAACTTCCAATTGCATTTGCTTGTCACCTTTTTGCATGTTTACAACATTGATTGACAACTTTTGTTAAGATTCTGCAACTTTATAATTTATGCCTAAAATGACTACCAAAGACCATTATAAACTCAAAAATGGCTATTTAACCCTTATTACATCATGAAAATGCCTATACAACCTCATACATTATAAGTCATGACATGGATCGCTATTGTAGTTTTTGTGATTGAATAATTTGTTGTTTTATTTTTAGATGTTGGTGGCAGAAACACCTCCAAATGCTACGAGGGCAATGGATATCGGTGTTTCATCCACTATACAATCCTTGGTAGCTCTGATAAGAGAGGTATGAGGAAAATTACTAAATTTCAATTTACATTCATTGTTATAGATGTTAGTTCTAGTGAAAAATCAAACCATTATTGATTCGTAGTTTAATTTCTATTTGGATGGTTTATACAGGGCTTGAGCACGCCTCAACATGGGCGTGGGAATATTTCCCTCATGGAGAGTGATTGTCAGATGGCCGTAAGTGATTATTTTGTTAAATATATCATTTTTTTATAATATAATTTCTATATATTAATGTCTTTACTTCTTATTGTAATAGTTAAAACTTCACCAAGAACTTAATAGTAGGAGCAGTAGGAGCACTCCTCAAGCACAGCACAAACAAGCAATAGACTTATCGCCATTAGATCGACAAGCAAAGGGAAATAATTTATTTCTAGAGCATGGAGAGAAATGAATTTTGACTCCATAGCCCTTTGTTGTATGCCTACATGGCAGTTTTGTACATATTTTGTATTGGATATATTTGACATTGTATGCCTCTATGGCATTCTCGTAAGCCTATATGGCTATTTTGTACCTATATTTTATACTTATATCAACATCTAAATTGATGTATGCATACATGGCTATTTGGTTAATACAAATATTTTTTATCGATGGTGTCCATATTTGCATTATAAATTCATGGTTCAATAGATATGAGTTACGTGTATTCAAGTGTATACTTTACAACTTACGTGTATACTTTGTGACTTACATGTGTTCCAATGTATACTTTGTGACTTACGTGTTTTCATCTGTATACCGTGTATTTGTGCATATACTTTGTATTAAGTTGTGTATACTATGTATTCATGTGTATACTTCAAGGCTTACGTGTTTGCGACTACTTGTGCTTCCCTTATTCACATGTACATGCTTGACTTATTTACGTGTATACTTATTAATTGGTTAGCCCTAGAATTGATCATTGTTGTCCTTCATGGTTTGCCTTGAATAAATTAATTGATTGATGCTAAACAAATTTATCTAAAAGAAAAAAACATGTTTTCAATTGGTATTCCATGAAATGATTCATAAAAACATTCCAATATATTTAATCCTTTGATTGGACCAACTCAATTAAGCAAAGAATACATAATCTTCACAACACTTGCAAAACATAATATTCAGAGTAGATGAAGTAGTCAACTTCTTGACACATTATCTATTTTATCGGGTTCTTCTATTTTAGCCCTGGTTCTGGTTCTGGTTCGCTCCTAGTGCGGGTCCTGGTTCGGTTCACTTGTGGATTCGACCAGGGTCCTTCATTTTTGGGTCTAGTTCACCTAGGCAGAACCCAAGAGAACCCGAGAAGAACCCAGACAGAACCTAGGCAAACCAAGACAGAACCCGCATGCCTAGGCATCCAAAAAGTGTTTTTTTAAACATTTTTTTAATGTTTTATGGTTTGACTTTGACCCACACCCAAGGGAACCCTAAAAGTGACCTCTAAATCACTTCAAACACCTTAACTACCTCATTCTTATTCATTTTTTTTGCAAACAAGCATTTTCATTCCAAGAGTCTGAGCTTTCATTTTTGCTCGCTAGATTGAAAGTGGATTGTGACACAACTTTCTTTTTTCAAAAATTGTTCTACATCATTGAACTGAGAATTTATCACACATCTGTAGAAAAACAAAGGAATACTACAAACTAAAACACATTACACTTATTTTCTCACTAACTTGATTTACTCTCCAACATCTCTCTTCTCTAGAACTACTTGGCCATGCCTTTGCATCATTCAGGAAGTTTTTACATATTTTTTGTACTGACGAACCCAAAACGAACCAAACCCCCCTCCAAAAACTTTTGGCTGAACCAGCGAACCAAACCCTCGAACCCGAACCCAAACCTCATACAACCTCAAAACCTCTTCCAACACTCTTCATTCTGCTTACACAAACTTAATTGACCACCAAATTATGCTGCCCCCTGACTTTACCCACTTTTACTCCCTCAAACCTCTCTTTTTCATTCAAAACCCTTGTTTTCCCAACTAGGGCATCATGTCATAACATAATTTTGACCTCCCCTGTCCTTGCAGACCATTTGAACGCATCAAACTCCACAACCTCACCCTATTTCCAACCTATTCTAACTTATTTTCAAGCAATTTCTTCTTTTCACCTCTTCTAGCCTTGCTTTTAAGGGGCCTCAATTCTAAATTTTCAATAAGGGCAGCATTAGTAATTTCTTCCAATGCCTTTACCAATGCTATTTTCTTATTCCTACTCCCTATCCTACTTACATCAGACCCATATCATCGAGACACAAGCTAAACAATAGGTGGAATGGTCTATTTCAACATATTACACTCAAACCCTTGTATGAGCAAGTTCAAACCTGTTTCAGAAATCTACTTCTAAGTTGCTTGGAACTTAATAGAATTCCACAAGAATGGATTCTAATCAAAGCTAAAACCATTCTACAAGAATGTATTCTAATCAACCGTCATGTGTATGTTTCTCTTTTCGATTGTTTTGCATGCCATCATAAGGGATCAAGCTGGTTGAAAGTAGCTCGAACCAATTCCGTGTGTTTGGGTGTTAAAGAGGACCATGCCTAGCATAAATGTACCTATCAGGATGCGTTGGAGAATTTTTTTTGGTCACACAAATTGCAAAACGAAAGTTGCACCAATTTGCAACTTTACACTACTTGTATTTGACACTTTTTCCATCAAGTGAAAACTGGACACCACAGGAAAAAAATTCTGAAATAACAAAAATCAAGAGGTTAATGTAGAGGTTCCCAACATGATCCTGTAGGCTCCGACGAAGAGTTCATAAGCGTCACAGTTTCTGAGTAATAGCCCGTCAAAGATTGCTTCCCTCTTGCACTTTGGACCGTTAAGGGATCGATCCAGTTGAACGTAGCTCAGAGAAATTTCGCATGTTTGGATGCAAATAAGGACCATGTATAGCATAAACATACCCATTCAAATGCATTAGAACAGTTTGTTTGGTTACACGAGTTGCAAAACGAAAGTTGCACTACTTTGCAACTTTCAACTATTTGCATTTGACAACTTTTTCCCTAAGTGAAAATTTGCCACCATAGGAAAATGCCTCTGAGATATCAAAAATCGAGAAATTTTATTGTAGAGGGGCCCAACACGATCCCATAGGATCATACGAGAAGTTTCTAAGCATCACGGTAACTGAGTAACAACATGTTGAAGTTTGCAGCCATTTTGCACTTTGGACCCTTAAGGGATCGATCCGGTTGAATTTAGCTCGAAGCGATTTCGCATGTTTGGGTGTGAAAGAGGACCATTCCTAGCATAAACATACCTATTTAGATGTGTTGGAATAGTCTATTTGGTCACATGAGCTATAGAACGAAAGTTGCACCACTTTGCAACTTTCAACTACTTGCATTTGACAACTTTTTCCCCAAGTGAAAATTCGCTACCACGGGAAAATGCCTCTGAGATAGCATAATTTGAGAGAGGTTATTGTAGAGGGGAAAAATTTGATCCCATAGGATTAGACGAGAATTTTCTAAGCATCACGACATCCGAGTAACAACATGTTGAAGTTTACAGCCATTTTTCACTTTGGACCCTTAAGGGATTGATCCGGTTGAACGTAGCTCGGAGCAATTCCACGTGTTTGGGTGCGAAAGACGACCATTCCTAGCATAAAATACCTATTTGGATGTTTTGGAACAATCCATTTGATCACATGAGCTATAGAATGAAAGTTGCACCACTTTGCAACTTTCAACTACTTGCATTTGACAACTTTTTTTCCAAGTGAAAATTTGCCACCACAGGAAAATGCCTCTGAGATAGTGAAAACTGAGAGAGGTTATTGTAGAGGGGCCCAATTTAATCTCATAGGATTAGATGAGAAGTTTCTAAGTGTCACGGTATCCGAGTAACAACATGCTGAAGTTTGCAGCCATTTTGCACTTTGGACCCTTAAGGGATCGATCCGGTTGAACGTAGCTCGGAGTGATTTCGTGTGTTTGGGTGTGAAAGAGAACCATTTCTAGTGTAAAAATACATATTCAGATGCATTGGAATAGTTTTTTTGGTCACACGAGTTGTAGAATGAAAGTTGCACCACTTTGCAACTTTTAACTACTTGTATTTGACAACTTTTTCCCCAAGTGAAAATTTGCCACCACGAGAAAATGCCTCTGAAATAGCGAAACTTGAGAGAGGTTATTGTATATGGGACCAACATGATCCTATAGGATTAGACGAGAATTATTTAAGCATCACGGTATCCGAGTAACAACATGCTGAATTTTATAGCCATTTTGCACTTTGGACCCTTAAGGATCGATCTGGTTGAACGTAGCTCGGAGCGATTCCGCATTTTTGGGTGCGAAAGAGGACCATGCATAGTGTAAAAATACCTATTTGGATGCATTGGAATATTCTGTTAGGTCACACAAGTTGTAGAACGAAAGTTACACCACTTTGCAACTTTCAACTACTTGCATTTGACAACTTTTTCTCCAAGTGAAAATTTGCCACCACGGGAAAATGCCTTAGAGATAGTGTAAACCGAGAGAGGTTATTGTAGAGGGAAAAAAATGATCCTATAGGATCAGATGAGAAGTTTCTAAGCATCATGGTATATGAGTAATAGCATGCTGAAGTTTCCAACATTTTACACTTTGGACCCTTAAGGGATCGATCTGGTTGAACATAGCTCAGAGCAATTCCATGTGTTTGGGTGTGAAAGAGGACCATGCCTAGCATAAAAATACATATTTGAACACGTTGGAATAATTCGTTTGGTCACACAGGCTGTAGAATAAAAGTTACACCACTTTGCAACTTTCAACTACTTGCATTTGACAATTTTTTTCCCAAGTGAAAATTTGCCTCCACGGGAAAATGCCTCTGAAATAGAAAAAAATGAGAGAGGTTATTGTAGAGGGGCCCAACATGATCACATAGGATCATACAAGAAGTTTCTAAACATCACGGTATCCAAGTAACAACATGCTGAAGTTTACAACCATTTTGCACTTTGGACCCTAAAAGGATCGATCTGGTTGAACGTAGCTCGGAGCGATTCCGCGTGTTTGGGTGTGAAAGAGGACCATGCCTAGTGTAAAAAAACCTATTCAGACACGTTGGAACAATCCATTTGGTCGCATGAGTTGTAGAACGAAAGTTGCACCACTTTGCAACTTTGCACTGCTTGCATTTGACACTTTTTCCATCAAGTGGAAACTAGACACAATGGGAAAACCATTTTGAGATAACAAAAACTGAAAGAGGTTATTGTAGAGGGGCCCAACATGATCTCGTAGGTTCAGATGAAGATTTTGCAAGTGCCATGGTTTTTTAGTAATACCCAATCAAAGATTGCTACCCTTTTTCACTTTGGGATCTGATGTTTCCTTGAACTGTACGGTTCCGTACAAGGTGATTGTGCTCTCTTTTTGATGGAATTCAGTGGACAGTAGACTTAACTCTATTTTAGTTTTGGTTTGGTTGGATTTCAAGTGATTTTGTGCATTTTAGAAGCCAATTACTGAGGGTCAGTCTATATACCTTGTTTTAAGGGTTTTGAGTGCATTAAAATGTCATATTAAGCCTTTCACCCACTATATGCTTCTATATCTCAATGGAAAGGCTTAGTTAGGGTTATAAAACATGTGTGCAAATTTTTTTGCGCAAGGGAGGTGAATAGAGAGTTTTTAGGTGATGCCCTAGATGTCAAATGGTGCAATTTTTAGTGGAAAATGGTGGTTTAGTGCTAGGGTTTGAAGAAATCTTTGTGGGAAATGATATCTCTTGAAATTTTAAGCTTGTGCAGACCTTTTTGAAGGTGTTTCATGCTTTCGTTAGCTGTGGGAAGGTTTGGAGTATGGGTTTTCAATAAACCCTTTCCTAACTTGTGAAAGAAGAGGGTTTTGGGGTTTGTTATGTTAGAGGGATTATTGATGCAATTTAAGGTGGAGGAACTCTTTTCAACATCAACTAATCAATTCTCAAACAATGAACACAATCTTTGATCACTAAAACACCCGGTTTCTCAAAACACACTCAAAAGGCTTGTAGCCTTTAATATTCAACAAATGAAGTTATCCTACTACTAAGGTTGTACAAAGGCCAACAAATCATCACTTGAGACTTACCACATTCCTACTACAAGATTCACAAAAGATCCCCATAAGTTTCTTTGTGCCATCATGGAGAACCAACAAACTAACTTGCTAAAAGGCTACTAGAATTACCCCACTTTTCCAAACAAAGTACCTTTTAAACTTCTTGTAATCACACAATCCCTTGGAAAGTCACTAATTGTGACTCAAAACATCAAATTCACTGATCATTACACCAACACAAGGCTTCTAGGGTGTTGTCCCAACAAACCTTCCCTTTTCATGCATAAAACTAGGGTTTTACTAGATCTACCATAAATCGGGCTTTCCAAACTTTGAAATTATTTCCAACACACCTATTTAGGTTTGCATAGACATTCTATGCTTACCAAGTCAAATCCATCAACATTTCACTAAAACCATTCATAAAACCTCCATTTTCACATGCATTTTTCTCTGCCCAACACTAGGGCATCACTCAAAACTAACCAAAACGACTTCTCAACCTTCCAAATCCCCTGTACAGTTAGATTACATTTTTCACGTGACCCATTCCATAAGAAATAGTGGAAACATAAAGTGGAATGGGTCAAATCCACATTTTAGAAGACCCTCAATAAGCAAACGGTGTTAAAACAGGGGAGCAACAGAGTACTGAAGAGAACTCATTCAATATTTTGTCTTAGAACCTCCAAAATGATGCAAACTTAAGCTACTTCACACTACCACACAATGAAAAAGGTTTCAGAGCAAGAGGGACCTGTACGGGTCCATACAAGGGAAATAAAGTTCAGAAAAATCAACAAAATACTGAGAAAACGTTGTTTTTAGTTTTGAATTTCTTCTATCAGCAAAATTACATTGTGTCTGAGCCTTCAAGAGGATTTAAATAGCTTTTACAAATGATTCTACATCTTTCTAATCATGCCTAACTATTGTTTTTGTAACTAACATGACTTACTACATTATAAATCAATTGGTCTAATATGACCTTATTCAATTGACAAAACACAAAACTAACTTAAGACTTCCATGAACCAAATTTGCTCAATA
>VDFB02244565.1:260312-274901 GCA_007258455.2 Sequoia sempervirens | reverse complement strand
TAGGAGGTGCGAGAGAGTAGGAGAGAGTGGGAGAGAGGGGGAGTGAGTGAGTGAGTGAGAAAGAGAGAGAGAGAGTGAGTGATTAATGAGCCATCGAAGAGAATCTCAACCAAAAAAGCAATGGAACATCCTTATTTTGATGATCTTGACAAATCTCAATTCTGATTTCAAGCCATTCTAAAAGAGCGTGTGAAGCTTTGCAAGGGAATCTTAAGTTACTCATTTGAAGTTAACCTCATAATGAAAATCTATGATGTAGACATTATAAGAGAATCTCGAATGTATGAGTTACATTGTAAAATATCTGTGAGAACAGAGTACCTAAGGAATTGTAATGAGATTTATAGAAGTATTGAAATTTGGTGCAGGGGCACCAAGGTTATTGAGCAGATTTGGTTCATGGAAGTCTTAAGTTAGTTTTGTGTTTTGAGTTTTGTAAATTGAATAAGGTCATATTAGACCAATTGATTTATAATGTAGTAAGTCATGTTAGTTTTAAAAAAAAATAGTTAGGCATGATTGGAAAGATATAGAATCATTTGTAAAAGCTATTTAAATCCTCTTGAAGGCTCACACACAATGTAATTTTGCTGATAGAAGAAATTCAAAACTAAAAGCAACGTTTTCTCAGTATTTTGTTGGTTTTTTGAACTTTCTTTCCCTTGTATGGACCCGTACAGGTCCTTCTTGCTCTGAAACATTTTTCATTGTGTGGTAGTGTGAAGTAGCTTTAGTTTGCATCATTTTGGAGGTTCTAAGACAAAATATTGAGTGAGTTCTCTTCAGTACTCTGCTGCTCCCTTGATTTAACACCATTTGCTTATTGAGGGTCTTCTAAAATGTCGATTTGACCCATTCCACTTTATGTTTCCACTGTTTCTTGTGGAATGGGTCATGTGAAAAATGTAATCTAACTGTACAGGGGATTTGGAAGGCTGGGAAGTCGTTTTGGTCAGTTTTGAGTGATGCCCTAGTGTTGGGCAGAGCAAAATGCATGTGAAAATGGAGGTTTTATGAATGGTTTTAGTGAAATGTTGATGGATTTGGCTTGGTAATGGTGTAGAATGCCTATGCAGACCTAAATAGGTGTGTTGGAAACAATTTCAAAGTTTGGAAAGCTCAGTTTATGGTAGATCTAGTAAAACCCTAGTTTTATTCATGAAAAGGGAAGGTTTGCTGGAACAACACCCTAGAAGCCTTGTGTTGGTGTAATGATCAGTGAATTTGATGTTTTGAGTCACAATTAGTGACTTTCCAAGGGATTGTGTGATTACAAGAAGTTTAAAAGGTACTTTGTTTGGAAAAGTGGGGTAATTCTAGTAGCCTTTTAGCAGGTTAGTTTGTTGGTTCTCCATGATGGCACAAAGAGACTTATGGGGATCTTTTGTGAATCTTGTAGTAGGACTGTGGTAAGTCTCTAGTGATGATTTATTGGCCTTTGTACAACCTTAGCAGTAGGATAACTTCATTTGTTGAATATTAAAGGCTACAAGCTTTTTGAGTGTGTTTTGAGAAACTGGGTGTTTTAGTGATCAAAGATTGTGTTCATTGTTTGAGAATTGATTAGTTGATGTTGAAAAGAGTTCCTCCACCTTAAATTGCATCAATAAGCCCTCTAACATAACAAACCCCAAAACCCTCTTCTTTCACAAGTTAGGCAAGGGTTTATTGAAAACCCATACTCCAAACCTTCCCACAGCCAACAAAAGCCTGAAACACCTTCAAAAAGGTCTGCACAAGCTTAAAAGTTCAAGAGATATCACTGCCCCCAAATTTTTCTTCAAACCCTAGCACTAAACCACCATTTTCCACTAAAAAATGCACCATTTGACATCTAGGGCATCACCTAAAAACTCTCTATTCGCCTCCCTTGCGCGAAAAAATTTGCACACATGTTTTATAACCCTAACTAAGCCTTTACATTGAGTTATAGAAGCATATAGTGGGTGAAAGGCTTAATATGACATTTTAATGCACTCAAAACCCTTAAAACATGGTATACAGACTGACCCTCAATAATTGGCTTCTAAAATGCACAAAATCACTTGAAATCCAACCAAACCAAAACTAAAATAGAGTTAAGTCTGTTTCCCACTGAATTCCATCAAAAAGAGAGCACAATCACCTTGTACAGAACTGTACAGTTCAAGGAAACATCAGATCCCAAAGTGAAAAAGGGTAGCAATCTTTGATTGGGTATTACTTGGAAACCATGGCACTTGAAAAATATTCATCTGAACCTACGAGATCATGTTGGGCCCCTCTACAATAACCTCTTTCAGTTTTTGTTACCTCAGAATGGTTTTCCCATTGTGTCCAGTTTTCACTTGATGGAAAAAGTGTCAAATGCAAGCAGTGCAAAGTTGCAAAGTGGTACAACTTTCATTCTACAACTCATGTGACCAAATGGATTGTTCCAATGTGTCTGAATAGGTTTTTTTACGCTAGGCATGGTCCTCTTTCACACCCAAACACGCAGAATCGCTCCGAGCTACGTTCAACCAGATAAATCCTTTTAGGGTCCAAAGTGCAAAATGGCTGCAAACTTCAGCATGTTGTTACTCGGATACCGTGACATTTAGAAACTTATTGTATGATCCTATGGGATCACATTGGGACCTTCTACAATAACCTCTCTCATTTTTTTCTATTTCGGAGGCATTTTCCCGTGGAGGCAAATTTTCACTTGGGAAAAAAATTGTCAAATGTAAGTAGTTGAAAGTTGCAAAGTGGTGCAACTTTTGTTCTACAGCCTGTGTGACCAAACGAATTATTCCAAAATGTTCAAATAGGTATGTTTACGCTAGGTATGATCCTCTTTCACACCCAAACACACGGAATCGCTCCGAGCTACATTCAACCAGATCGATCCCTTAAGGGTCCAAAGTACAAAATGCTGAAAACTTCAACATGCTATTACTCATATACCATGATGCTTAGAAACTTCTCATCTAATCCTATAGGATCGTGTTTGTCCCCTGTACAATAACCTCTCTCGGTTTACACTATCTTTGAGGCATTTTCCCGTGGTGGGAAATTTTCACTTGGAGAAAAAGTTGTCAAATGCAAGTAGTTGAAAGTTGCAAAGTGGTGTAATTTTCGTTCTATAGTTTGTGTGACCAAACAAAATATTCCAACGCATCCAAATAGGTATGTTTACTCTAGGCATGGTCCTCTTTCGCACCCAAAAATGCGGAATCGCTCTAAGCTACGTTCAACCATATCGATCCCTTAAGGGTCCAAAGTGCAAAATGGCTATAAAATTCAACATGTTGTTACTCGGATACCGTGATGCTTAAAAAATTATTGTCTGATCCTATGGGATCATGTTGGTCCCCTCTACAATAACCTCTCTCATTTTTTGTTATTTCGGAGGCATTTTCCCGTGGTGGCGAATTTTCACTTGGGGAAAAAGTTGTCAAATACAAGTAGTTGAAAGTTGCAAAGTGGTGCAACTTTCATTCTGTAACTCGTGTGACCAAAAAAATTGTTCCAATGCATCTGAATAGGTATTTTTACACTAGAAATGGTCCTCTTTCACACCCAAACACATGGAATCACTTTGAGCTACGTTCAACTGGATCGATCTCTTAAGGGTCCAAAGTGCAAAATGGCTACAAACTTCAGCATGTTGTTATGCGGATACCGTGACACTTAGAAAATTCTCATCTAATCCTATGAGATCGCGTTGGGTCCCTCTACAATAACCTCTCTCGGTTTTTGCTATCTCGGAGGCATTTTCCCGTGGTGGCGAATTTTCACTCGGGGAAAAAGTTGTCAAATGCAAGTAGTTGAAAGTTGCAAAGTGGTGCAACTTTCGTTCTACAACTCATGTGATCAAATGGATTATTCCAACACATCCGAATAGGTATTTTTACGCTAGGAATGGTCATCTTTCACACCCAAACATGCGGAATTGCTCCAAGCTACGTTTAACCAGATCGATCCCTTAAGGGTCCAAAGTGCAAAATGGCTGCAAACTTCAACATGTTGTTACTCGGATGTCGCGACGCTTAGAAAATTCTCGTCTAATCCTATGGGATAAAATTTGGCCCCTCTACAATAACCTCTCTCGGTTTATGCTATCTCAAAGGCATTTCCCATGGTAGTGAATTTTCACTTGGGGAAAAAGTTGTCAAATGCAAGTAGTTGAAAGTTGCAAAGTGGTGCAACTTTTGTTCTACAGCTCATGTGACCAAACAGACTGTTCCAACGCATCCAAATAGGTATTTTTATGCTATGAATGGTCCTCTTTCACACCCAAACATGTGAAATCACTTCGAGCTACGTTCAACTGGATCGATCCCTTAAGGGTCCAAAGTGCAAAATGGCTGCAAACTTCAACATGTTGTTACTCAGATACTGTGATGCTTAGAAACTTCTCGTCTGATCCTATGGGATCGTGTTGGGCCCCTATACAATAACCTTTCTCAGTTTTTGATATCTCAAAGGCTTTTTCTTGTGG
This sequence comes from Sequoia sempervirens, assembly GCA_007258455.2. Classification (NCBI taxonomy): domain Eukaryota; kingdom Viridiplantae; phylum Streptophyta; class Pinopsida; order Cupressales; family Cupressaceae; genus Sequoia; species Sequoia sempervirens. The sequence goes on along the minus strand of VDFB02244565.1, from coordinate 270,436 downwards.
TGGAAAATTTTCACTTAGGGAAAAACTTGTCAAATGCAAGTAGTTGAAAGTGCAACTTTCGTTCTGCAACTCATGTGACCAAACAGACTGTTCCAATGTGTTCGAATGGGTACGTTTATGCTATACGTGGTCCTCGTTTGCACCCAAACACGCAGAATCGCTCTGAGCTACGTTCAACTGGATTGATCCCTTAACGGTCCAAAGTGCAAAAGGGAAGCAATCTTTGATGTGCTATTACTCGGAAACTGTGATGCTTACGAACTCTCCGTCGGAGCCTATGGGATCACGTTGGGCCCCACATTAACCTTTCTATTTTTGTTATTTCAGAGTTGTTTTCTTGTGGTGTCCAATTTTCACTTGATGGAAAAAGTGTCAAATGCAAGCAGTGTAAAGTTGCAAATTGGTGCAACTTTCGTTTTTCAATTTGTGTGACTAAACAAATTGCTCCAACGCATCCCGATAGGTACATTTACGCTAGGCATGGTCCTCTTTCACACCCAAACAAATAGAATTGGTTCGAGCTACTTTCAACCAGCTTGATCCCTTATGATGACATGCAAAACGATCGAAAAGAGAAACATATGCATGATGGTTGATTAGAATCCATTCTTGTAGAATGGTTTTAGCTTTGATTAGAATCCATTCTTGTGGAATTCTATTAAGTTCCAAGAAACTTAGAAGTAGATTTCTGAAACAGGTTTGAACTTGCTCATACAAGGGTTTGAGTGTAATATGTTGAAATAGACCATTCCACCTATTGTTCAGCTTGTGTCTTGATGATATGGGTTTGATGTAAGTAGGATAGGGAGTAGGAATAAGAAAATAGCATTGGAAAAGGCATTGGAAGAGATTACTAATGCTGCCCTTGTTGAAAATTTAGAATTGAGGCCCCTTAAAAGCAAGGCTAGAAGAGGTGAAAAGAAGAAATTGCTTGAAAATAAGTTAGAAATGGTTGGAAATAGGGTGAGGTTGTGTAGTTTTATGTTTTCAAAAGGTCTGCAAGGATAGGGGAGGTCAAAATTATGTTATGATATGATGCCCTAGTTGGGAAAACAAGGGTTTTGAATGAAAAAGAGAGGTTTGAGGGAGTAAAAGTGGGTAAAGTCAAGGGGAAGCATAATTTGGTGGTCAATTAAGTTTGTGCAAGCAGAATGAAGAGTGTTGGAAGAGGTTTTGAGGTTGTATGAGATTCGGGTTCAGGTTTGGGGGTTCGGTTCGCCGGTTCAGCCAAATTTTTTTGGAGGGGGGTTCGGTTCATTTTGGGTTCGTTGGTACACAAAAATGTAAAAACTTCCTGAATGATGCAAAGACATGGCCAAGTAGTTCTAACTCTTCACATGAGAGAAGAGAGATGTTGGAGAGTAAATCAAGTCAGCGAGAACATAAGTGTAATGTGTTTTAGTTTGTAGTATTCCTCTGTTTCTCTACAAATGTGTGATAAATTCTCAGTTCAATGATGTAGAACAATTTTTGAAAAAAGAAAGTTGTGTCACAATCCACTTTCAATCTAACAAGCAAAAATGAAAGCTCAGACTCTTGGAATTAAAATGCTTGTTTGCAAAAAAAATGAATAAGAATGAGGTAGTTAAGGTGTTTGAAGTGATTTAGAGGTCACTTTTAGGGTTCCCTTGGGTGTGGGTTAAAGTCAAACCATAAAACATTAAAAAAATGTTCAAAAAAACACTTTTTGGATGCCTAGGCACACAGGTTCTGTCTTGGTTCGCCTAGGTTTTGTCTGGGTTCTTCTCGGGTTCTCTTGGGTTCTGCCTAGGCGAACTAGACCCAAAAATGAAGGACCCTGGTCAAACCCACGTTTAACCGAACTCGCCAATCTCGCACCCTATAAACCGCACGCAACCGTACAAAACAGCAGCCAAACCCCATACCTGGCTGAGACAGAAAGGATTGACATCACTGCATTGCCCACTAACTGGCATGACATGAAATGCACTGTCACCACTGTTGGCATCACTTCAATTTGGTTTGTTTGTGATATTGGACAATTAACACATGTCAGATATGGCATTGACAACATGACATCAACATTGTTGGCACACACCCTCACCATAAGGATGGGACAGAAAGATGACATGACATTCATATCTATTGAAACATGAATTTATAATGCAAATATGGACACCATCGATAAAAAAGATTTGTATTAACCAAATAGCCATGTACGCATACATCAATTTAGATGTCGATATAAGTATAAAATATAGGTACAAAATAGCCATATAGGCTTACGAGAATGCCATAGAGGCATACAATGTCAAATATATCCAATACAAAATATGTACAAAACTGCCATGTAGGCATACAACAAAGGGCTATGGAGTCAAAATTCATTTCTCTCCATGCTCTAGAAATAAATTCTTTCCCTTTGCTTGTCGATCCAATGGCGATAAGTCTGTTGCTTGTTTGTGCTATGCTCGAGGAGTGCTCCTACTGCTCCTACTATTAAGTTCTTGGTGAAGTTTTAACTATTACAATAAGAAGTAAAGACATTAATATATAGAAATTATATTATAAAAAAATGATATATTTAACAAAATAATCACTTACGGCCATCTAACAATCACTCTTCATGAGGGAAATATTCCCACGCCCATGTTGAGGCGTGCTCAAGCCCTGTATAAACCATCCAAATAGAAATTAAACTATGAATCAATAATGGTTTTATTTTTCACTAGAACTAACATCAATAACAATGAATGTAAATTGAAATTTAGTAATTTTCCTCATACCTCCCCTATCAGAGCTATCAAGGATTGTATAGTGGATGAAACACCGATATCCATTTCCCTCGTAGCATTTGGAGGTGTTTCCACCACCAACATCTAAAAATAAAACAACAAATTATTCAATCACAAAAACTACAATAGCCATCCACGTCATGACTTATAATGTATGAGGTTGTATAGGTATTTTCATGATGTAATAAGGGTTAAATAGCCATTTTTGAGTTTATAATGGTCTTTGGTAGCCATTTTAGGCATAAATTATAAAGTTGCAGAATCTTAACAAAAGTTGTCAATCAATGTTGTAAAAATGCAAAAAGGTGACAAGCAAATGCAATTGGAAGTGGCTCCTAGACTTATTACTTATGCTATGTGAAATAATTGCATCACTGCTTATGTTGAATTTCTAAACAACTATATTGTAGTTGAAATTTTGTCATCTATCAACATCTAGTTATGAGTTATGATATGTGAAGTAATGCTTTGAGTTTGAATGATGTGCAATGTAACATAATCAATGATATGAATATAAACTACACAAATCTATTAAATAAAATTCATTAGTTAAACTCTTTATTCTATTACCTGCGTGTACGTTTGAGTAAATCCACTAGCACTGGGAGGTGTTCCCTCAAAACCTCCAATATTAGCCTGTTCAACATCCAAAATTACATATTAAAATACCATTCGTAAAACAATGCTATTAACATGTAATAAATTTATAATTGTTTACTAGTTACATACCCCACCGATAGGTGTACTGCATAAATAAGTAGGTGGAGGGCTGGTGTATCTAGTCTCAACACTATGACCCTACAATTTTATTAAAACCATAAAACTAAATTAGTTAATCTTGCATTTCAAAATTGAAATTCAATAAATTAAATTCAATGAACATGCTAACTTTTACTTGAGTATCAATGCCATACACCTCATGCAAAATGTTGGCTGCCCTCTCCATCTCCATAGCTGTAGATGAATCTTGCATAGCAGCCTCCTGAGTGTCGGTGGGGTCATATGAACAAGTCACCCCGCAAGATTGACACACATGGGTTTGAAGGCCACGACTTGAAGACTCCCCTTGATGGCGTTGTAGAATAGGGCTAGTATGTTGGATGACACTCTGGGTCAAAGTGTTGATTTCATGCAATGTCTCTACGTCGGCACTCTCCTTTGCGATGGAAGGCATAACAACATGCTCACGAGGTGGCCTAGCGAGAGCTTGTCTCCCTTGCTGCATAGGATCTAGCTATGCACTGGGTCTATCCTGAGCCGACCCCCCACCTCTCCCCTGGAAGTCCCTCATATCAAAATAATTCTGGATTTTGTTCAATATAAACTCACTGTATAGTTTTCTAAGGAAATATTGGGGAACTTCACAATTTTTGCACGGTGGGTAATCAAAAACCAAGTACCACCTATAATAAAAATAGTTCCTAATCTGTTGGTGGTGGCACCGATGAATAGGAAATATCTTCGCATTGAGGGTAAGATTTTGATTTGTGTGTGGGTTAGTGAATAATGAGCACAAATCACCTTTTGTAATTTTTAAATCCTTTACATCTTTATATGATAGTTTATCCGCGTAATAGGCCCTAGCCGCCTACCTCCTATCTTGCCATCCAATTATTTGATTGCTAATTGAATCTACATTTTTTAACATATCTTTCAATGAACTTGCTAGGGTCATTCTTTCCACGGTTGAACCATTTGGATCACTCAACCTACTGATTAAATCCTTAATTTTCTTTTTGTTGTTCTCAATTTCACTCATTAAATTATGTTGAGTGCCAGGAGGGTGTTGAGTGAATGGTGGAGGAGGTTGTTGTTGAGGTTGATTTTCTTATTGAATATTTTTTTCTTGAGGATTTGGTTGCTCTTCTTGTTGAGGATTTTGAGGGTTTGTAGGTTCATTTGAATCTCCTACAACGGCTATCCAACAGGATAACCTATGAAGGAAATAGCAATTGTTGATGAAGATTTTTGTTGAATACCTCCTCCTAGAATAAAAATGGGGGTTTTGGCCGTGGGAACAACAAAAAACACAGTCAAAATGCAAGAATGAATGTGTTTCACTTTTTTTTCTTTCTTTTAACATGTCATAACACGAGCGCGTTATAACGCGCTCGTGTTATGGGCTTGTTGTGGGAAAGCCTCAGGCTCGACACACCAAACCATGATGCAAGCGCATTATATATGACTTTTCAAAACTTTTTTAAAAAAGTGTCCACAAATTTGTTACCCACCTCCATGCACCCACCCACATGCAATAGATTTGGTCATAAGGATAGAGTGAATGTAGAAACTAGATAATGAATGGTTATAACAATGGTATGAGGTTTCAATCTTTCAATGCCTACTATTATGCATGCAATGGATTTGGGCATAAAGCTAATCAATGTAGATCCATAATGGGTGGAAGTAAGCTTGTTCAAAATGCTATCACTTATTACAATTGCAATAGACCAGGACACATGTCCAAATTTTGCAGAAGCAAGAATGTGAAGAAGAATCATATGGTAAAGAAAAATGATCCAGTGAAAAAGGTTGATCTAGTAGAGATGAATAAAGAGATGGACAAGATCTAGATAAAGAAGGAAGATAGTGAGACTAAGTCTGAGTCTGCACTAGTATTTGGTGCAGATGTTTCCTCTAGAAACTAAGTAGAAAGACTTGGCTTAGGGGGATCATTAACAGAAGATCCTTTATCCTCTGCCATAGAAATGGTGTTGATGCTTCAACATATTGGAATAAGGTGTAGGTTGACATGGTTAACCTATTGGTGAAAGAACTGGTGGGAATATTTAGTTGTGGAAGCTTGAGAAGCACTTAAAGTTGACTGTGCATATAGTTAGGGTTTTTACCAGCTTTTCAAAATGTGCATTCAATGCAAATTAGGTCAGTTCAAAAAGGTTTATAAGTGATTTCATATTCAATCTAAGTCATTTGCAAATGAGCATTTGAGGAGAGAAGAGCAGTGAAAGAGTGAGATGAAGCATTTTAGAAGTTCTTACGCATGAAACCCTAACTAGAAAGAGATCAAAAGGTATTTACATACTTTTATCTTTCCCTAAGTTTTCAAAAGTGTTTTGAAGTGTTGGAAAATGTATACACCACAAGTAGTTAAGGTAGTGGATCATCACCATCCTAAATTCAAACAACATCTCGACAAATCCCTGGTGGATGATCCAAATTAAGCTTTTTCGCACATTCCATATGGTGTTTTGCACAAAAAATATGTAAGGATATACATACATGCCAATTTGGAAGAATATGATCACTCTAAATTGGGTGATGTGTGGGTTAATGAACTCACCGAAGATGAGTTTGAGTTGAAATAAGAATTCAAGAACTTACCAGAAAAGAATCTCAACATGTGGAACTATTTCCCTAACTTTTTCCATGATGATGTGTGGGTAAGGTACGCCCTAAGAAGAATCCATGATAGATTCATCTGGTTGGATATACCTCACATGATCAATAAAGAAGCAATTAGGGTTGTTATTGGTTTATGCTCATCCGAACCAGCTCCGATGCTCAAATCAGGGAAGAATGAAATGGTGATGGAGTTAACTGGTGCAAAGTATGACAAAAGAGCCCTAACAATAAAAGATAAAAAATATGATGGTTAAGTATGCCTCAATGGTGATCAGATACAAGATATACTTCACTAACAGAGAGAATTCAGTGTTTGTAATTGCCATTAATACTACCTATTAGATGGTTGTGAAGGGTGTAGACTATGATTTGTGTGAGTTGTTGAGAGAACACTTGATTGAAAACTTGTAGAAGACTAAGGACTCAAAGTACCCTTTCAAGTTTGGTACTTTGATCATTTGTTAAATACTATTTTACTTCTTAAATGAGGTTCTCACAACTAAGAATATATTATGATTGAAGGATAGACCTTGGCACATCAGATTATAGTCCACCTAAGGAGGTTAGGTGATGCAGATGCAAAAGAAGAAGCATTATGGGGATTCCTTAAAACCTTTCAAAAGAACATGTAGGCGAGAGAAAGGATTCCTCAAAGCATGGTGGAAAAGTACAAGAATGATATCACCTTGGTGACAAAAGACTATTGCATTATTCAGGTTGTTGATCCTAGGACTGTTTGGATCCTAAAGATGGGATATGAGATAACAAAGGAAGAAGTTATTTGTTCAATAGAATTTATACTGAGCAAACCTAAAGACACCTTTGAGGATAGAGACAACAGGGTAAATGCAAGAAGATGAATTCAGGAAACGTGGAAGTTTTTGCCTTAGGCAAAAAAATGAAATCGACTTGCAAAAAATGAGGTCTCGCTTTTTAATAAACGGGATCCCATTTTTAAAAAAGGGATCCTGTTTAGCTTTGGGATTTTGAGCCTAAATTCTAAATGGGATCCCGTTTTGAAAATTTTTCATTTTTGGAAAATTTCAGATCCACGTTTTCAAAATGGGATCCCGCTTTGAAAACTTTCACCTTTAGAAACTTTCAATTTTGAAAATTTCCATTTTCAAAAAGTTTTCAAAACATGATCTCATTTTGAAAAATTTCCATTTTTGGAAACTTTCCGTTTTTGGCAATTTTCAAAACAGGATCCCGTTTCATAGAACCATAAAAAAACCATTTCGTAGAACCATAAAAAAATGTTTTTTTATGAAAGGAGATCCCGTTTTTTAAAATATGAATTTTTGGTCTGGTTTTTGGCTTTTTTTTGGTTCAAGAAATGGCTTGGGGACCCAAACCTAAGCTTTGCACCTTGTTTGACCTGCAACTTGAAGGTCATGTTAATGCCACAAGAAAATAGTGACTTTGGACATATATCTGAAGACCTATTTTGCAGAATTTTTTTACGAAATTAAAACCCACTATAGATGAGATAGTGTAGATTCCAAATATGTAATTTTTTTACAATTTGATTATTTTTACTATTTTTCAATTAATTTCTAATGAAACTGGGCCATAAACTTGAATTATCAAGGTTTTTTAGTATTTTATTAAATTTTTATTAAAATATTTTTGTAAAAACTAATTGCAACCAAAACGTTTCTTTAGACAATTCTTTTCAATTTGAAATAAAAAATAAAAAAATGATAAGTTTAGGTCATCTTATGCATGACGTACACGATGATTTTTCAAAACAACAAATATGGCCAATAAAAATTTAACAAAAAAAATATTCAATAAAAATTAAAAAAAATATCGACAAATGTGCTTCAATGAGTTATGAATCTTTTCCCAAAAGGATTTAGAAAAATATGATTGTTTAGGTCAAAATATGGATGATGTACACATGCATGGTATGGTAAAAAAAGTGACTTTTAAACAGTGGTTTTTAGAAATGCCTATTGAAAACCAATTTTTATCATCTGGGTATTGAAATAAATTACATATTTGGAAACTAGACTCCGAGTAATACATTTTATGATTAGTGACTTTTTTTAAGATTCCACCTCTAAGTGCTTCAAATTTTAAGGTCAAATGTGACAAATTCTAAATATCAGGGAAAACACTTCCACTTTTTGGCCAAAAAGTGGACTCAACTTCTTGCACACACCCAAGAAACCTATCAAGTCTCTCAAAAATAGAGCCCTCCCCCCACCTTTTGTTATGCCAAGTGGGTCATCCCTCAATAATGGGTCCCAAACTTGGGACATCCCATTTTTTTCTTGAAATCACACATTTTTAGAAAAAAACTAATGATTTAAGCCTTGAGGGGTTCCATCTAAAGGGTTTCAATTGAAGAGGGTTAGATAAGACCCCCTTACATCAAACCCCCTTTGATAGAACCCCTCTAGTCTTAAATTATACTCACAATGTGGTGGAACCCCTAAAAATGCTTTGTGTTCCACTTGAAATTGTAGTGCCCCTCCGTCTGTGTTGTCTTTGTGTTGCTTTCTGACTTGATGTGAAGTCAGGTATTGATTGGTATGTTGTTGAATTGATTCAAATTTGTTTGATTTGTGTTTTGATTAATTATTACATCATAATAAAAGATTATTATGGTTAAAGATATTGTGATAAATTAAATTAAAGTTTTAATACATTTGTGATGTTAATTAAATAAAATATTAATGATTTATTTGATTTAAATAAATTAAAATTTATGATTTAACAAATAAATATTTAAATAAATATATTAATTGTTGTATTCTGCAAACAAAACTATACGAAAGATTAAATTAATAAATTAAATATTTAATAGTTGATTTACTTTGTTCAAATATTAAAGTAAGGTTGAATTATAAAATAATAAATAGGGGTAGTTGGTGTAGTGGAGAAAATTGGATAAAATAATTAATTTGAAGAAAGTGTAGGAAGTTACAGGTATAGTGGTGAAGTTAATAAATTGATTAATTTGCTAAAGATAGGGACTTTTTGCATGTTTTCTGAAAAATGAATCTTGTTTTTATCTCTTGCCAGGAAAGTTCTTGTTCTAGAGAGAACTTTTTTCTGAGTTTGGGGAAAAATTTGAAATGGGTGGTTCTACAGTGTGAATTTTTGGGAATTTGCTGAAGAATTTAGAGTTGTGAGCTAGAGTTTTAGAGAGCTTGACATCAGGGTTTTAGCCTTGTTAAACAAGCGAATTCAAGTTTCATTTTTTTCCCCCAATTTTATCTATATAAAATGATTGACTAATTCTGTAGCCTTTTATAGTTCAAAACCTTCCTTCTTTGAATTGTGGTTTGGTCTTTTTACTCCATCATCTTTCCTCCTCTTGCAAACTCGTGTGAAGCTCACAACAAATTTGGCATCTATATGCTCACTCGCGTCTCCTTTATTATGGCCTTAGCAACCTTAGAATAAATCTATTCATTATAATATCATCCCCTGAGTCGCCTTTCTTTCTTTAATTTGTTGCATTCGATTCTAAGAATACATGTTTCATTTATATCTCATGCGTCCTCTTTCTTTATCTATGGAAACATCGATACTTAGTATTCCGAGTTATATTGTTAATTTGTATTGCATCAGACAAGTATTTTTTGCATTTAACTCTATTCATTCCACTTTAACTTCATCTCTCTGGAGAATTCGATGGGATGGGAAACAAATGCTATGCCTTCCCTCAAACCAAACCCTTACAATTGGTACACCTCACTTTTCTCTGTTGAATTCGATGAGATCTATTAGTTAGTATTTGATTTTAATTAGTATATAATTGATGATCAGGTTCTTCCACATCCTGTATTTGACCATCGAATGGCTGATTTTGGATTTGATTTTTCATTCCTTATAATATGTTCTACCCCCCCTCCTTCGTGAATCAAAGAAGTTAGGTTCATTACACCTTAGGCGTTATGTATTTGATAGTCTTGTACATCTGTTCTCCTCAATGTCAAAGGCCGCATTTAGGGCTATATAGATATATATACGCTTTTGCATGTAGTCCTA
>VDFB02244565.1:248771-260212 GCA_007258455.2 Sequoia sempervirens | reverse complement strand
AAGGCAATCAAATATAATAAATAACTAAGCCAATAACCTAAACTAGTTTTAAAGCTTTCTGCTAATAAATAATCTCCACCTTTTCTTAATATATTTAAATTCTAGTATAACCCACTTTTCAATGGATGAGTTCTAGTTTTAACTACAATCAACTTTTTAACAGACCCCCTTCAGTCACTGCTACTTTGAATCAGAATGTAACCATTAACTGTCTTGTGTATGATAAAATTCATATGTGATTTGAGAGTAGTTACAAATTCTACTTCAATTGAGTTAATAACATATTGTCTTGAATAAAACCTGTCTTTTATTATATCATGGATTTATTGTTATATAAATGTGTTTTTATTTATGTCTATGTCATTGATGCAAAGACCATGAGATTTGGAAGCTATGAGAAGCATAGATAGTGAATCTGAAAATACAGACAATTTCATCATAGTTGTACTTATAAATATTTGTCAATTTTCTACATGTTTAATACATTACATTTAATAATAGGGGATATGGCGCTTTTGCAGCATTTCAATGCTCAATTATATGGCTGGTGTCCAATGGGTAGGCTATCAATAGAGCTCACTTGAAGTGCTTCATTGCAGATATTGAGGAGCCACAAGCCCTAAGGATTGATTCTAGTTTGTTTCCAAGCTAAAAAAGTTTCCCAAGTGTTCAATTTCCTTTCCAACAATTCAACATCTTAACCAATCGAGGATGAATCATTTTTCAAATGCTAGACAATTCAAGATTTTTTAAGGGCTTACACATCAGGGGATGTTGTTCCTATAGAGGTATTCACCACACTAATCTTAGACCTAAGTAATTTAGTGTGTCTAGCTATAAGCTTCTCTATAAATTTCTCTTCAACTGTTTATGCCTTTGGGTTACATGTCTTCACTAACTCAATATGTGATTGATCAACTGTAGAGATGAAGAGGCTTGAAAGCTATAAGTAGGGTAGACAGTGAATTTTGTATAAGCACACAGTTTAATTATACCTGTACTTGTACATATCTGTCAATTTTCTGTATCTGTAATTCATAACCTTTAATCACAGTAATAAGTTTGGTTGTATTGATGCTTTGTTGTTCAATTTATTTTAATTCATTCATGCCATTAGTCAAAAAATGTCATTCACATTGTTCAATTCGTTACAAATCATAATATAGTAGTCGAATTTATGAAACAATAAAATAAAATTTTCTGTAGAGTAGTTTTTAATTAATAGTTGCACAATGTTTGAAACTTTGAAACATATTCTGATTTGAGAACTTTGCGTGAATTGACAACATTATTTACAATCAAATTGCACATATTACCAATGAAATATCTGTGGCAATGCACCAATTTCATCTGTGTCATTAGTTGACTTGTTCCAGAACAGTTACCAGGGCAGATGGGAGTTGTATGTTTGCAAATAAGTAATCTTTCCAATATCTAAGTATGTTGGAACTATAAGCAATATAATTTTTATCCTTGAGAGTTAAAGTAAAATCAATATTCTTATGCTATATATCACAATGCGTGTGATGTGATTTAATTGTTTAATTTTGATTATGGTGTTGGATGATTTTTTCATTTGTAATTCACCCACCTTTCATAAATGTGATTTGTATTTATGAACACTATAAGGTATTATTTAATTAATTATTATTATTATTATTATTTTTTAGATTGTAGGAATCCGTCGGGTATCCGCCCCCTATAAACTGTAGTGCATCTGGTAAACATTTTTCACGTGATTGGTGACACCAGCGCAACACGCCCTCCAGTACCACTGGTTTTGGGGGGGAGACTAGACCTCGTGGCCTCTTGCCTGCAATAGGATGTTTAGAGAGAATTTGGTTTGATTATATTATAGAGAAACATGCATGGCTTTTATGAAAAATTAAAATATAAGTTGGAGTGATATGATAATAGGTTTTGATAGTGGGTGGTATGGATTCATTATAAGTTCTTATTTAATATCTACAAATATTTTATTCTTAAAATTTACATTCAAAGAAGTTCTCATTTAATGTAATTATAAATTCTATAAATTTTAGTTAATATATGTAATTGTAATTTGAAATAATGTATGCTTCATAAAATGTAAATTGTTTATAGACTATCTTTCAACTATTTCACTTTCAATTTGAAAAGAAGTGAATGAGTGAAAATTATTTAATTTTTAGATTATTTGAAACATAAGACATGAATCTATATTCCTACTAGCAAAATTGTCAATAACTAGATAAAAATAAAATGGTCACATGATCTTGTTTGAAATAATCAATTTCATAAGTATTCATAAAAATAAAATAATCATATGTATGCATGTTAATTTCATAAATAGAGTCATTGAATGAATTAATATTAAACTAAGATTAAATTATAAATTTTGCATTTGTAGGATGTAATAGTCTTGAAATTCCAAATAGAATCAATTACTTAATAAAAATCACTTATTTGTGTGATGATGACTAAAGAATCATTCTATTAATATCACCTAAGAAACTTTAGTTTATATTGTCCCAGTGGATAAATATTTTAATAGAAACAAAATTTAAATAAAATTTAATAAAGGAAATAACAATTTTGAAGTAAAGATTAATCTAAATCAAAGTTGTATTGGGCTTAGATTCCTTGATGGGGTTTAAATTTTAACTTAGAACATATGCGTACCTAGTTTTTCAATCTCTAGTGCATGTTATATTGCTTGACCTTACATTTAAGTAGCATTTTTTAGTTTTTCTATACTTTTTTCTTATTTTCTCACCTCTAAATGTTTTGTTATTAATATAAATGGCTTCTAGCCATAATAAACTACCAAGTAATGCTAGGATTGTTGGCTTGGATGTGATCAAGAATGACACCATCTCTAAATATACCCTACAAATTTTTCCCTAGGGTAATTTACAAGATAAGTCTTTGACGCTCCATTCAATGTAGTTTTTCTTATTTTTATTTGATAATGCTTGAGCGCCCTGTGCTTTACTTCAATTGGAACTTTTTTTAACACACCCTCTGCCAGCAGCCAGTGGTAGTCACCATCCACTATATACCATTCAAAACCCCACAAAAGGTTTTTCTCTCTCACTAGATACTATTCAAAACCTCACAAAATAGGTTTTTCTTTTCTCTCACTAGATACTATTCAAAACCTCACAAAAGCATTTTTATTTTCTACTTTGTGAAAGAAAACTATATGGATGCTAAATTCTCAAGCATGATAAATGGTATGTCTCTATCTATTTTTGGTCTTTACACCCTAAACTAAATACTTTATCCTCTTTGAGGAATGGATTATTTGGGTTCTAGTTTGGAATGAATTTCTTGGTTTACCCTTTCCCTATTGTCCTTTTAGAGCAATATTGCCTACCTTTGTAGGCAATGTTGTCTATGTTGAGTCATATAAGTTTTTTGTCTCATCCTCAAAAGAAAGTTTGTGTTGAGGTTAATATTTTGAAAGACCTAAAGGATTCCACTTACATCTAGTTGACTAGATGCACTATACTTAGAGACACTTTTTTTATAAATATATCAAATACTTGTTATAGGTGACAATCTTTTAAACACACAATCATATAGATTCTCTCTTAGTTACATCAAAATCCAAGTTTGTTCTGAAACCTACTAGTTAGCTAGTACCTCCTTGGTAAAATGAGGATGGTTACACTACAATAGGAAGACATAGGAACAACTACATTGATGAGATGAAAGGTCAATCCACCAACAATAGGTCCTAAAAAAACAATGTTGATTTGATTGTTTCAAATTCTTTTGACAAGGCAAAGGAGACTATTGCCTCTCAACAGTTTGAGGAACCCTCCAAGGAGAAAAACAAACCTTTGAACCACATATTGGTTCTATAGCTCTTGTCACTTAGTAGCTTAACCACTTGATTATCTTATTTATGCTCTTGTTTTGATCCTTTTGTTTAAGGATTTTACGTGCCTAAGATTTGGGGTGTGATGCCATTCCACCCATATGTTTGTATGAATATTGTGTAAAAAATATTTCTTTATAAAAGTAATATATAAGACACTTATTCATCAAAAAGTAAAAAATGTTAAAATAACATAATCTTTAAATAGAAAAATTATTGAAAAACATAAATATAAATATATATCAATTACAATTATTCATTTAAATTTTTCATACATCTTGCATTATAATACACTTTTTTTGTTCATTACAATAATTTGAAAAAGTTTTTCTAAACCCCTTCAAAAAATCCTTTGTATTCTGTAATGCTGTCTGGATGACAATAGGCTCCTTCTTTCCACTCTCGAATGACAGATCTAAGAGAATGGTTTGGAATGAGATCAGTGTGATCTAGTTTCAAGTTTGTCATTGGTGAGGTGTAGTGATTAGAATCAAACCATTCCTTGATTGCCTCTAATTCATAGGTAAATCCATCAGCAGCAACATGAGGATCATCCATGAGCTCCTACAAGTTATGCCAGTTCATTACTAAAAAGATAGTTTCTTTAAGAGTTGTAAGGATGCAAAAAAATAAGGGCCTTACCTGAGAGATGGGACATATGAAGAAGCTAGGAACTTGTCTTTGTTGAGTAGGTTGAACAATTGCTGAGGCAGTAGCTTGAAGCTGATTAAGAGTTTTAGTGAGAGTAGGATGAAGATCAGGCCGATCCAATTGATTTCCTTCTGTACAATCGAGGGCAAGATAAGCCAGTTGAATAGCTTGATCAAAGGGCCATTCCCCAGCAGAAGGATCAAGCAAATCATTAAATTGTGCACTTTCTAGTGACTGTGCAACCTTACTCACCAATCCAAAAGCATGTTGGCCTGTGAGAAGCTGAAGAATAATGATTCCCAAGCTGTAAACATCTGATTTGTGAGTGAACTCACCTGTTCTTAGATACTCTGGATCCATATAGGATATATTGCCTTTTATGAGTAAATCTTGAGGTAGAAGCCTTGCCATGCCCACGTCACTTATCTTACTTCCATAAAATTCATCTAGCAAAATGTTTTCAGGCTTCAAATCACAATGCAGAATGGCATTTGGCTTTAAACTATGTAGAAAGTGTAATGTGGAGCAAACTTCATTGGCAATACGAAGTCTAACATGCCAAAGTAGTGGTGGAGTACCATTTTTACAAGATAGATGGTCTGCAAGGCTTCCATTAGCCATGTATTCATAAATAATACATTGTCTATCCAAACATTCTCCTACAATCCTCACCAAATGAGGATGCCTAATATCCCTTAACACATCCATCTGCAAAAAAAATAATCCTTGTAAGCTAAATTGAACTAAAAACCATCACAGAAAAGACAGCTAGACTACTAAAGAAAATAAAATTAATAAAAGGCATTCAACAAGAACTCTATAACCTTTGGAGGCCCTTAAATTTGTTTCTTTCCTTATCCCATCTATTTGTAACATTTGTGGTATAAAATATAAAACGACTTTTCTTTCAATTAATGAACATATCACTGAAAATGTACCATATTCGAACTAATACCCTTTACTTCAATCACAAAGAGGCAATTAGTAGTAGATATTCTACCTAATACAGATCAGATGTTGTAACTGTTAAGTCAATATCTTATATCACAGAGATAACAACTACTGATTGGTTGGACTTGAACAACACACTAGCTTCGATTTTTTTAGATGATTTATCTGAAATCACTCTAATAGATGGATCTTATTGAAAAAATAAGTGCAATTTCAGATGAGTGAAAACTTAAAATGTGATGTTTAAGCGAAACCTACTGACCTTGAATGATTACTGATTATCCCTCTACCTTATTTTTTCCCTATAAAATAGTTTTTTTCTGGGTGTATACCTGGTGATGAAATGTTTGGTGGTCTAGACTGAAGCCATCCTTTCTCCTAATCTTCACTGCAACTGCAGTCTCCTCTATTTCACCTCTGTATACAACGCCGTACTCTCCTTCCCCAACTTTCAAATGCTCTGAGAAGTTGCCAGTGGCAGATTTGATTTCGTTGAGAGAGTATTTTCTGTAAAGAAGATTAGCTGAGGAGGAGGTCGAGGGTTCGATCCGCGCCCTCAACTCTAAGCACCCTTGGAGCTTTCTAATTGCATCGTCCCTTTCTCGCATGAGGCGATGGTTTTTCTTCGCCAGCGAACCGATCTCTGCAAGTGCTAATTCGATCTCCTGCAAGTGCTGAATCGTGATCTTCTGCAAGTGCTGCTTCATTGTGACCTCCATTCGTTTAAACATTGCGTGACCTCAAGTAACAGAGAATTTGCCTTTCAAGAAGAAGATCCATGTTTTAACTGACAGAGAAGCTGGTTTTATTTTAACCTAAAGATCCAAGTTTGAACTGACCAAATCCAATTAGAGCCTAGAAGGGTCAGCCATTCTAGTACAGCTTGGAAAGAAAATGGAGTGGCTGACCCGTCTCCACCCACCACGTTGCGCTTCTGAGACAATGTCGTCTTGCCAATGCAGAAATATACCAAACCATTAATGCCCATCTTGGTTGTCGCTCCATTGGAATCTACGATGACCTAGTTTAGGTTTATTTCAGTCTAGCATATAAAGTTTTTTATAAAGCAATAGCAATACTATATTGTATGGTGGGTGCCAAGGCATCTTCAAAATTTAAAAATATTAAGACCATTCTCTTGGAAACAAACAATGAATGAAGAAAAAAGATTAACAAGCTTTGGTTGACTTGGGAAATATGATAAAACAAATGAAGTGGGTAATGAAGTAGTGGTGAAGCACTAGAGAGGTGGATGTGGGCCTGGAATTGTTTCAACAAAGATATAAAATGGAAAGTTGAGGGTGATGGAAGACACCTGTCTGTCTTAAATGGAGTTGGTATGTTGTGGTTAATATGTCATTATTTTAACGAAAGTTATTTTTAATGTAAAGTTGATCATAATATATTGGAAGTTTAAGTTCTTTTGAAGTAATCATAATTAAACATATTAAGAATACATTATATCACATTGACTTTTAAGAAGAATTATATATAACAAATTTGAATAAAGTATTGAAACTATTGGTATATGATAGCACCCTTTTACAATCTTTAATTTGTAGGGTTTTATATGACTTTAGTTTTCTTTTTAGGTATATAGTTGAGAGGCTCTGTTTATGGTTGAGACTTTCTTTTTTGAAGACTTTTATGGTTGAGACTTTCTTTTTTGTAGACTTTATGCATTAAATTGCAGATGAATGTTTTGAAAGTATATGTTCTTCAATAAATTAAAGGAGTCACTCTAAAATAAGGTTAATCAATTATATTATTTTTTAAATTAAAATTTTTAAGTAGGAGGCTTATGTGTTCTACTTGTGTAATAATCATAAAAGTCTCTTTCTATACTTAGTTCATTTTTCTCTTTTGGGCATATATTTGCTCTCACTCCTTTGTGTGTGATTGATATATTATTTAATGATATGTTGCAACTATGAAACTTACAACATTATGTCCTTGTTTATTCAATAATTTTAATTAATTAATAATAAGATTTGCACTTTTGGTTCTAACATGTTACATGAGTTTTAAGGTGACCCATCTAAAGTTTTGAAAATTGTGGATGGAGGATTAGTTGTGTAATAATCATAAAAGTCTCTTTCTATACTTAGTTCATTTTTCTCTTTTGGGCATATATTTGCTCTCACTCCTTTGTGTGAGATTGATATATTATTTAATGATATGTTGCAACTATGAAACTTACAACATTATGTGCTTGTTTATTCAATAATTTTAATTAATTAATAATAAGATTTGCACTTTTGGTTCTAACATGTTACATGAGTTTTAAGGTGACCCATCTAAAGTTTTGAAAATTGTGGATGGGTCTAATAATCCAAAATGAGTTTTCAAGAATCCGGTAAGGATTTAGAGGAAAAATCATTTTTAAGAAATTGAGATTGAAACTTTAGAGTGAGATGTAGATCAAATCACAAGGAGCCTAGATTGAAAATAAAATCTAAATCCTCACAATTTAGGAGGCCGATTAAAAGATATATTCCTAATAAAAAAGAAACTATATTATTTTGAGGAATTACAATCAGGTACATAAATATTGAGAAGATGTGGAATCTTTGCAAAATATCACCAAATATATTTAGTTTGGATATTTTTTAAATTTTATCATTTGACTCCTTAATTTTCATTCAAATATGTTCCCCTCCCTAACCAAGTCCCCAAAGTTTAAATTGAACTCCAAGATACCTTGTAGAATATGATGTAATGCATATTTCACTCTACATAGATTTTAATAAAACACCAATTTATTGAAACCCAATAGATCATCTAACATCTTAAGTGGAGTAATTTGTAAAATCCTTTTTAAAATAAATGTAGTGCCCAGTACCCACCACCCCAAAAAATGAGGATTGCCGGTCAAGTAATCTTAAAAAAGGGGTCCCTTTATAAATAACATGCTCTTTAGGTTTATGAGAGTTAAATCTTGTTACTTCTATTGACTCTTCAAAGGTGTTTGACAAGTGGGAGAATGTTGGGAAAAATAAGGTGTCTCAACCTTTTATTTTTTCCATAGCATTGATTTTTTAAATATTAAATGTTGCTGATTTTCTCACATTGTCTTGTGAGTTACAACTTGCAGTTTCTATTTTGAGGAGGAGTCAAGTTGGGGAGTTTCATTTATAGGTGGAGTTGTGCATGAAGGCATTTTCTATTTTCGTGTTGTTTTGCATGGATGTGAGCTTTCGAGGTGTAGTTACAGTATGGTCCCATGGGGGGGCTTGGGCATCTATTTTCATGGAGCTAGTGGTCTCATGGGGAAAAAATAATTATGCTACAAGATTAATTGGAATCTTTTTCTCAAAAATAGCAGCTCAGATTTCAGCTGATGAAATTGAGGCGGGGCTAGAAATTGCCCCTACAACTTAAGGATTTTTTTTGCCACTTGTCTATCATCTAAAATTTTAAATTCTTATCAAAAAAATAAAAATGAGTGAATTTTCATTTATTTATTATTTCTTATCAAAGCACTCAATTCATTCCTTAGATTTTGGAGCTTAAAATTTTACATAGAATTGCAACATTAAATCCATGCGACCAATAACTTTAAAATATTCCTACAAAAGCTAAGTAGCATCCATTGAGACTTTTAAGGAAGCTCCCCTCCATGGGACCTTACCCTTATTTTGGCAAGTGGAGATTTTGTAGTGTGGCTTGTGGTGACAATTGGAAACTTACCATTATGCATGTGTTGTGTTTTCGATGCTTTCCATGTTGCATCTTTAGTTTTTTGTAAGCTCTTATATATTGAGCACTTGTATTTTGAAGTTGTAGTTGCTATTTTATTGAAGTACACCGTTATGCTACCGGAATTACTTTAGAATTGAGAAGAAGTGTGAAGACTCACGCAAGAGCATAACTCTGGAATTATATTGTAACTTGTTAATTGTTGGTGAATAATATAATTGAGCTATGTTTTGGAGTGTGAGGTTTTTCTCTCGAAAGGGTTTTCCCCATGTAAAATTCTGTGTTATGATTTCCTTGTTTATTTGTTTAAGATATGTATGTGCATCTAAATTTGTAACAGTTAAAGATGTTTAAGAAAATTTTGCAACTCTCTCCTACTTAGATTAGTGTAGGAAGCTACTTCTGCTTACCCGACTTTCAAGGAGCTCATATGACCTATCATATTTTAGGAAATATATAGATATTATTGCTAAGGAAAAGGAATGTGTAACTTGCTAGAACCAAATTTCCAACCAAAGGCATTCTCCTTGTATTATATGGTCATAATAGACTAAATTCTGTTGACAAATCTATGCATAGAGTATTTCCAACACTCTTGAGGACCCACGTGCACTTTAAGCCAAATTTGGGCATTCCCATGTTCCTTGGATGTGAATTAAATGTTGAACCATTCATGATTCACTCTGCTTTCTTTTTTTTTGGTCTTCCAAATGTTAACCCATTCATGATTGATGATGTCAAACCACAGTATTTGAATGAGGGTTCTAATCTAAACAGTTGACCATTTCTTACATCATATAAGATTTTTATATCATATATAGCAACACATTTTTAAATTGTATTTCTATGCTCTAACTCAATTACATTTTTCTCATTTAGATTCCCCTGGACTTTATTGGTTCACGGTTTCTTCTCTTCATGGTGGCTTCCTCGTTTGTCCCCTGAATGTTAGAAGGTGGTCACAAGTGCCTTGCTCTTCATGGCAAATTCAATGCTTTGATGTGAATGATACAGCTTGATTTATTTGTTCAGTGGGCCCCCTGTGTTGTTGGCATATTCTGATATGTTTGATCTTCATTGTGGATCATTATAAGGCTCATGCACTATTAACTTATGATCACGGGTCTCCTTGGCTCGTGCAGATTGAATTTCATCAAGGCAGATATAGGTGGTGGAAATGGGTTCGTGCAAAAGAAGACTCCTTGGAGTTAGAATTCTTGAGAGAAATGTTCTTATGGGTCTTGAACCTTCCTTGCTAGAGTAAAAGTGTGCTGACCATCAACTCTCTTGATCAGACCGGGGACGTGAATCCCTACAATATGGGGGGTCCACCAACGTCCTTCAGTTACCATCTTTGGTGCAAGTCCTCTCAGACTTGCTCGACTTTGATTTCCACTTATGTACTCTTGAATTCTTGTTCGCTCACTTCCGACACCCTTCTTGGAAATGACGCAAACTTTTCTTAAACAGGTCAGATAGTGATGCCCTGTTTTGGCTTTTCCTTGGAGCAGACTTTTTAGTTGGTCTGGGTTTTAGATGTTCATTTTTCCCAGATAGTGATGTCCATTTTTGGCTTTCCCTGGGAGCAGATTTGTTAGTGGGTTTGGGTTTTAGATGTTCATTTTTCCCACATTGGTTGAAGGTGGGTTTTTTCTTTGTGGGTCTTACTATTTTCTTTGGGCAGGATTTTTCTGGGCGTGCTCCTTCAAACACCGTCTCTGAAATCTGCTCACTCTGTTTTAGAGAACTCCCGGATCGACTTTTTTCCTTGTTATGCTTATGCATGAAGTTTTTTTAAAGATGTTCGATTCAGTTGTGCTTCAGATCCCACAAAGAGTACTTTCAAGCTCTTCATTTGATGAAGGGGAGAGGATTCAATAGTTGAGCATGTTCTAATAGTTGTGATAATATTTGTTGCTTTAATGTCTAATATTTTTCATAGAATAACATCGGTAATAATGTCTTTAAATTTGTTAGTGTTGATCACAAGTACTCTTAATTGAATGAAATATATTCCTTAGATCTAAAAAGCAACAAATCATGTGATTCCCCATCAACATACCAATAAAACATGATTTAGCGGGCATACGGCAAATTCACCACCAGCAATTCATTGACGGAATTAAATATATTCCTTAGATCTAAAAAGCAACAAATCATGTGATTCCCCATCAACGTACCAATAAAACATGATTTAGCGGGCATACGGCAAATTCACCACCAAAAATTCACTGACGGAAAATTCACCGCCAACAATTGACCACGGTGAAAAATT
>VDFB02244565.1:223493-248671 GCA_007258455.2 Sequoia sempervirens | reverse complement strand
CATGGGGTTGAACTGATTGCATCGACATATTTGAATGGTCGGGAAAATTATAGACAAGGCCCTTTTTCATAACTCAGATGCCTCGACCATTCCAAGCTACACTATTTTAGTGCAATCTCCTAAGATCCCTAAATGTAAAAAAAATCTAAACTATGACAAATTGTTTCTTGCAATACGTGACACCTATGAATGTTTCATCTAAAACTATAAGTACAAGTATGTTTCCTCCATAATAATCTCTCTTAGTTTTAAATTTCTCCAATCCATTTGACTATGATGACAATGTTTCTTAAGTTGCAAAAATATCACTTACTTTCAATGAAAAGTTGTAGGAAATTATATTTTGTGTTTTGTGCACCATGGGGCTGAACTGACTGTTCCAACACGTCTAATTGGGTGGGTGAACACTAGGAAAGGCCCTTTCAAATTCCTAAATCAGTCCTATAAAATTTTCATACAAAATTTTGATGCTAAGAGTGTTTTATAATAGCAAAGGTGGAGGAACTTTGTTCTAATTCTAGATTACCTTCCACCTTAAATTTTATGGCAACTAAAGATAAACCCTTATCGGAATGTCCTAACCCTCTTACAACTATCATAAGGAGATTTATGAGAAGAAATAACTATTAAAAGGAAACTTTTAAGTGCACCTTATCCTCCCTAAGGGCTCACACATGGTAATGTATGATTAGGGGATGATTATTAAGTGGTTGAAGGTGTAAAATTTTAATTTATTTATTAAATAAGTAGTAATTTCCTTACAAAATAGATGTTATGGCCCTATTTACTCCAATGGTTTTCTAAATTTTAAACATCTGATTGATATTTTTCCCTTCCACATGTGTCATAGCATGGATTAATTTTTTCCCCATTTCAATGAATATCTATATTTTTAAATAAATCTTAAAATTTGCATGTGTTTAAACAAAAATTATTTCTATGGGACATCACTTTTTGTCTTAACTATTTATCCAAAATAGAAAAAAAATATCATCTTGGCATAGAATCTCTTCTCTAGTGCATCATATTTTTTCCATATTTTTAATAAAAGAAAAGTATTCTATTTTGAAAAGACAATCAACCTTATATTTTTCTGATGATTATGACTCTTAGAAAAAATTAAATATAAAATATAAATAATAATTAAACTAATTAAAAATATATGTTCTCAAAACTACACTTATAGATCTATACAAGGGCCCTTTAGATTTATTTCAAAATATTATTTACATGAGTACGAGTTGTCAAAACATCAATTTTTTAATCTTTTTTTTTGGTAAATTGGTTGCAAAGTGATGTTATATGTATTTAGTGGAAACTTCCAGTTGAAAAATGTGTGTCCCATATCTATTTAGCTATAATGCATCTAGCTAAATGATATGTTTCACCAAAATTGATTTTCAATTTGAAATGTTTAATTTCATTTGTGCTAATAAGTTGGCCTAAAGTGTGACACAACTTTGAACTTTCAACCAACACAATGTTATTTTGGTATTTTTAATATATTAAACAATGTTGCAAGTTTTCAACCAACACATGAAACATTATTAAAGGAGTTGTGATACTCTATATGATATATATTATGTGGTTGCATTGAATGCCACTTTAGATAATATCTTGTAAATATTATCTCTTCACCTCATGGTTTTGGACCATGTTTTAAGTGGCTCTAGGAAAAAAGGTTGAATCTATGTAATATAATTACCATAAAAAATAGACAAACATATAGAGCATTTAGATCAAATTATGAAAGATATGTTGATATTTTTTTTGGGATAATACCCAATGTAAATACCATATACCCGTGGTAGAGTTTGTATATAATAATAGTTATCATAGTTTCACTAGGGTGATATAAAAATCTATATAAAATACCATCTTAAACTCCTTTGAGTTAGATCAAATAATAGGAAAAATTAGATATAGAAACATGTTTTCCATATTAAGAAACGACTTAAGTAACTATAAGACATATATAAGAGCTATGTTGATCCTCATAGGGTAGATACAAATTACATTATTTATGAGTTATACCTTATAAGGTTTTATGGAATTTTTTCCTTTGGATGAAATTTCCCCCAAGATTCATAGGCCCTTTTGAATTCCTAGAGTGAATTGGATGTATAACCTATCAATTAGCCTTACCACACCATTTTTTTGTAATAATTAAATGTGTTTCATGTTTCCTTGTTAACAAAATATGTTCTTAATTCTCTACATGTAATTGACTAGTCTTCTATGTGGATGAGTGAAGGGTTTCTTTAGGTAGAGCTTGTATGAGTCACAGACCATAGGAATCTCCAAATTCAAAATAATAAAATAAATCAAGAAAACTTTCATTGAGATCTATATAGTCCCAATTCTGTAACTCGAGAATATGTTTTTTTCTTAATAAAAGGTAGTAAGCCAAATATTTATATTTATATAAAAGTATAAGAGGTTACAATATCACTGTTCTTGACTAAAAATATACTTTCAAGTCCATCATATCTAAATAGCATTGTTGTAATAAAAAATCCCTAACTATGCTACAACTAGACTCGAGAAGATGTATTGAAAATGAAAATAATTTTTCTAAATTTGTTTTGATGAACTTTTGAAAAATTGCTTGAAGGAGGAGAGTATTTCACATCCTTAAGGTTAATTTCCATTAAATAACCATCTAGGGTTGTTGTGATATAAACTAGACCAAGAGACTTTGTTTGATTAGTTTTAAGCTATTAGTCTTTTTAAATCCAATTTGGACATAGACAAGTATGAATATGATTTTGTTTAAAGATAAAAAAAATTGGCATGTGAACGAAATAATATTTTGAATATTGAACAAGAATGAAAACCTAACATTGATAGTGGATTTAAATATGATATTATGTGTATCTAGGGTTTGACCCTATGGAGGAGATTCTATTGAAGATTATTGTTTGGATTTGGTTGTCTTGGCTTCTAATGGAGTTTTTTTGTAAGTACATCTTGCAATCCATTGTTGTTATTTTGGGGAAGCCCCTGGGTCCATTTTGGAAAACCCTTGATCACAAGGTGACCACTTTTGCTCGTCTTTATGTGAAAAATAACTTAAATAGTCCCCTGCCAGAGTCTCTTGAAATTAGATTAGGGAGCGTGTGTTGGATTTAACATGTGGAGTATGGTCACTTACAAAGGAATTGTCTTAATTTGGGTGCTAGAACCCAACAACCTCTAGATGGAGTGCATGTAACCAATTCCAAAGCAAAGGGTAAATCTCAGGTACAAAATTAGGAGCCTAATTCAAATGGGTTTATATACCTATGAAAACTCAGTCAAAGGAAAGGGCATCTTCTCATCAAACCAAATCTATACCTAGAGGGATCTCAGTAATAGGTTTGATGTTCTCAAAAAATTTAAAGATTTAGACACAATGAAGCATGATCATACTATTGGGAGTCAAAATATACAAGGCATGAGCTCCACTGCTCATATCCCTCAAGTCCCTATTCATGGAATGGATTCTCTGGAGACTCCAAAGGAAGGAGTTGTACTATCATTAGTCCATGTTGAGACTCAGGCTAATGAATAGGGGTTGAAGGGGATCCATAGGTCATAATGGATGCTAACCCTTTGAGTGAAGTCCCTCAACAATATACAGATATTAAGGTAATTATTGATCTGGTTTTGGATTTTGGGACTAAGAAGGATGGTAAGAGGAAATCTCCACCACTTTTAGGAATAAATAAGAAAATATTAAATAAATGGGTTGTCGATAAGATGGCTAAGGTGGGGAGAAAAAATATTCTTAAGAAGATGAAGATGATGGGAGAGTCCAAAGTAGAATAAGGTGTGGCTAAAATATTGGACACTCGCTTTACCTCATCCCAAAAATGATTGTGATCTCGTGGAATGTTAGGGGTTTGAGTAGCATCCCTAGACAAAATTCTACTCAAGATTTGGTTTTTGAGCATAAATCTCATATTATTTTTATCCCAGAAACCAAACTTTCAGTGGACGATACGAAGAATACTTCCTCTAAAAATCAAAAAAGGGGTCTTTGATAGTGTGTTGGCACCTAAGGTTCAACTAGTGGTGTTGCTTATCTTTGGGATCTATTTCAAATCACACCTCTCTGGTGGTTGGCCAACCAAAAATTTCTTTCTTTTACTGGCATCCTATTTTGACTTGGGAGGGATTATTCTTCTTTCCAATGTTTATGTACCTAACAATCTTCTAAGTAAGACTATGTTTTTCTCTCATATCATATTCATTTGTTCTCGTGCTCCTTCTCACCCATAGCTTTTGGTAGGAGACTTTAATTCTATTTAAAGCTTACAGGAAAAATATAGGGGAGTCAATCATTTAAGATCTTCTACCTTACTATGTGATAATATCTCTTTTCTTAAGTCGATGGATGTGAAACCAAATAATGGAACTTTCACTTGGGTCAGCCCACAATAGTGTGTCCCAATTTTTGGCCAAAGTAGGACATTAATATCTCGATATTTTTTTATAAAATATCACTTTATAAACCTATAGCCTCTAAATCATTAATAATTTGGAGACAATGTGAACTAGTGATTTGTGAGGATTTGTGTGTAGATTCTAAATATATATATATTTTTAAATATAAATAAATTGTAAATATTTTTACATAACTTTTAATAACTTATTTTTCATAGTAAACACCATTTTTAAAAAGTGGCATTTATGTGGCCATGCATAACTTTTTTATTGAAAAGATAAAATTGTAATTTTTAAAATATAGATTTTTAACATCAATATCTAGTGCATAGATTTTTTTTTATAATTTTTTGTTACATATTTTTTTTTTAATTAATTTTTGAAGTCAAAGTAATTATAATCTAGACATAGGTGTTTGTCGTCACACAACTTTTTTTAATGTATTGAAATTAATTATTTATTTTATAATCTAGACATAGGTGTATGTCGTCACACAACTTTTTTTAATGTATTGAAATTAATTTTATTTATTTTTTCCTGAAACAAGAACATCAATACCTAGTGCAAACATATTTTTTAGTTTTTTCTCTATTTTTCTATTTTTTCATGTGTGTGAAACAAATACCTTGATGTTTAGTGAAAAAACAATATTCAAAAGAAATAAAATATAAATATAATAATAAAATTAAAAATATCTAAAATTATAATTTTTGGAAAGCTTATAAAAAGAGCTACTACATAAAAAACATAATTTCTAAATGACTTTATTTAATCCCTCAAAAGATAAAGAAAAAGTGTTTTTTTGCCAAAATTTTGATAGATGGAAAGGAGAATCCATTGTGTTGGTTATTTTTTGAGAACCAAACTTAATGTCAACCATTATCTATGAATCTGCCAAAATTCAATGATCAACAATGGCGAGGATTGGCCAACGAACAAATACAAGCTTGCTAGACTTGACCTCTACTCTCTAGGCTCTATGAAACCCAAGAGGGTGATCCTAATAATGTTTGAATTGATACTCTTGTGCCAAATTACCAATAACATTGTAATTAACAGATTCATTCCTATCTACTACAAATAGACATAATTCTTCAAGAATTTGGCTAATCCTTTAGCAAATTATTATCTAAAAGCTAAGAATGGGTAGATCTCATACAACTTTGCAACAATTTACAGTATGTAAGTGATTTTCAATATGAATTTGTTCCCTGACAGATAAAACTAGCTCAATTGTCTTCAAAGATAACCAAATTAATATAACAGTGCTTTATCCATGGGTGACAGACTCACATTTGTAATAAAATGTAATACATCAACAATTAAATCCAGCATTTAAGGACTATTGTTATATTGCTTTGCAATAAACAACTCGAGATATCTAGAACAAGAACTACTTAGTAATCCTAATACTCCATCACACATACCTATGATTTCATTTAAGCATTTAATCAATTCTTTGAACTAAAGCAAGAACAAAACCATACATTCAACTGAAGAGATTGAAGACATAAAATATCATTGATCACTTTATTTATAATTTGTGCAATGAAATACATGGGAGAGAAAATGTTCCAAATTTTTTAATTTTTATTCATATGCCATTACTGTTGTAAAACTATTATGCTTATTACAAGCTAGAATTTACACCTAAGACTCAGAACTATTTCATTTCTCTATGCTTGAATTTACAAAATTGCTCTTCACATGAGCTCAAATTATTAACCATCAAAAGACCGTGTAAGTGGCCTTGAATTCCCATTTATAGAAATATGGGAGCAACAAGCTTCAGGCCAAATTACAATTTCAGTCACATTCTACATTTGACATACATTTGCATTTTAATTTCAAAATTCCCCAAGCAGTTATATTTGCACTTTTGATGAGGGGGAAAACATATATGACAAAATCCCTTTTCCATTCATTGAAGAAGATTTACCTGCCTTCCAAAAGGCATCTTTCGTCATTGTAGCAACATCAAAACCTCTCCTCCACGTCAACATCTAAGACAAAATTTCCAAACTGGGACTTTGTTTCTGCAATGGTTCATCATATTCAGAATCAAAGTATGCATGTCGCCTTCGTGATTTTGTTGAAACTAGAGAATTTGTCTTTCCATCATCAAAGTCTTCTTGACCTGCAAGGGTAAGAAGATACTAGGCATATTCTAAATCAATTTCTTGTGCTTCCTCACTCATATAATCTACCTCATCTTCCATGGCAACACTAGGTTCCCCCATATAAGAATCATAAACCTTGTGGTCCTTCTTTTTCTTCTTAGACGGACCAGACTTATCATTGTAATCATCCTTCCTGTGCCTAGCCAACACATTTTTCCTATAACCACCTTCAGGAATACCCTTGACCTCACCCTCCATGGCCAAATTTTTCTTCTTTTCCCTTGACTTCGCAGATTTCTCAAGCACATCTGGCTTAATTTTAGGTGTGGATGTAACATCTTGGGTTTTAGCCCTCTTGACCCTCTTACGTTTAGGTTTCCTCTCTAGTTGGGGAGATGACATGCTAGGTTCACTAATTTTCTCAATATAACAGACCTAGGGTTTATGAATTTTCACCTACAAAAGAGTCTCACTAGTTTATGTCCTCAGAAACAAACTTGCAAAACAAAAACCCTCCTAGACCGCGCACAATTATTCCCAACCCAATAGAATTTGCAGATAACCAAACCCTTGCAAACCACAAAATACCTAAAGCTTACAAAACTTTCACCAATTCCCCAAACCAACTAACTTATGCATAGTTGACATAGAAAAGTGTTTATACCTACTTACCTAGGAAAATTTCCTCAATTCCCTCTACAACTGTTTGACCAAGCTCTTCTCACCTTCTTCTTTGGATCTAGACCAATTCTTCAGCTCTTAATGATTGCAGTTATGAAAGAAAAATGGCTAAAAATCCTCTTTATGTCAAATGACTGGAGCGTGTCCACCATTAATGTTCAAAAGAAAGCTCACGTGAGCGAACTGACATCCAACTAGACAAGTTTGAAAATTGGTCGTTGATCATGTACTGAGGTGGATCGACAATTGATCGAGATTGAATCGACAATATTTGAAAAAGCTGATTGTAAGTGACCATTTGCTTTTACCCAATCAAAATGACTCATGTGGAAAAGCCTCCAACCTGTCTCAGGGCTCCACCATCCATTAAGCACTGTTAGAAAATCCTACATGTCAGTCTCCCTGCTTCCCCATTGGTCTTAACCTACTTGTAACTTTCAACAATAGGGAGGCGGGGAAGGGCTGAGATTGAATCTCAAGCCTTCAACATATGTGTGATATACCACGAAACCATCTGCCCATGCACATAACTCTCGAATGCAACCAATGGCTAAGATCAAGAGATCTCACTCACATTTATAACACATGCAAAAGAATCCCTTTAGTAGCATAGATTTTATTTCCTTTGACCCATGACTAAAATATTTCATCACTATGTCACCTTCTCTAATTTTCACTCTACCTTTCAAATTTCTCCGTGTGGTGCTCTCCCGCTTCCCCATTGAGAGACGAGAGGTAGAGGTGGGTCCCCCATAAGATGGTGGGGAGTGGTCAGGATTGACCCACATCATCCATCCTCAACTATCGATCTCAACTGGCAAGATGTTCACTGCCTTCAAAGCCCGGTGGTTCCCTTCGACTAGAGACACATGTCATATGCCCGCTACCCGTGATAATATTTTAATGCAAATTAAAATCAGATGAAGAAGTGGGGAACGGCCTAGATGTAGCTGCATTATTCAATCTCCACTATTGATTCACTTAGAATACCGTTGGCTAACTTTTCAAAGATGTTGGGCCCACCAATATATAGGGCACATGGCGCTCACTCGCCAACCCGTGGGAATAGTATAATGAAGAAAAGAACCTAACGGGGGCACAGGGAAGCGATTAGGATTTGATCCTCTAGATCCGACGATCCTGATAAAGCATGAATTCTACACTTGCAGATTGTTAGTTCTTAAAAAGGAGGCCATCACTAGGTAAATGATAGACAAGGACATGAAAAATTAGACTGGGATATTAGGCGAATGATGAAAAATTAAAACCCAACTTAGGACCCAAGACAATATTTCAAGGATTATGAACCTGCATTAACATAAGGTAGTGTTTTAAATAAAATGATGGGTAGCGACTGGGATTGCTAGGACTTTGGGGCCAGTAACAAGACAAAATTGACAACGTAAGTCATGACTTGAAAGACCAAGAACCGGCAATGAAAGGTCAACAACGAAACATAACATTTGCAAAGGACTTAGACTTAGAAATTTTTTGAAGAGGGTTTTAGCAACTCAAACCCTAAGGCATGATGATAAACAAAACCCTAAGCCCTAGGCCATGAAAACAACCAAAATTTTGTAGAATTTTTGTAACACCCCACCATGAAACCCTAGAGGACAACACACTTACACCTAAAAATAATATAATTTTTTTAAAAGTGCAATGTATGCATGATTGCAATGAAATGTTATTGTAAATTCTAACCTAAGTCCTCTAAGGTCTGTGACTATGCTACTAGATTCCCATCAACTAAGCTAGCAATTACTGAAACAATAGTAAAGCAACAATATCGAAAACAATATCTACAGTTACACATATACAAAAGTGTGTGTGTGTATATATATATATTTGTATCTCATTAAATCAAGGCTCAATTTCTAGTTACAAAGTGTCATTTAAAATCATATAGTTGTCTCTCTATCTCTATATATATATATTTACATATTCAATATATGTATAAATATATATATATATATATATATATTCTTCATTTGTAAACTATTTGATTGCAATAAGCAATAATAATAAATCACCCATTTATCTCCTTATTTGTAGATATATATATATATATACACACATGTGCATATATATGTATGTATGTATATGTATACATATACATATACATATATATATATATACATATACATATATATATATATACATATACATATACATATATATGTGTATATATATATGTATACATATATATGTGTATATACACATATATGTATACATATATATATACACATATATATATGCATATGTATATTATATATATATATACATTATATATCTATATATACACATACATGTATATGTATATATGTATATATTATATATGCATATACATATATATATACATATATATATATACACATATATATATGTATATGTATATATATATATATATACATATACATATATGTATATGTAGAATATGTATATGTGTATATATATATATATACACATATATATATATATATGTATATATACATATATATACATATACATATATATATACACATATATATGTATATGTATATGTATATATATACACATATATATATATATACATATACACACACACACACACACACACATATATATATACCATACGAATACCAATTCAAAGCCAAATCTAAGTATAGTAAACTGTGATATTTATGCGATATGATAGGCCATTTAATATGTAACCTACATGTAAGGCATCGAACCCAAAGTAAGCAAGATACAATGACCTAAATACAACTTCACTTACAAATCCAAAAACTGATTAAATTGTTTAAACATTGATATGAAACCAAAGGCTGAGCATGCATTAATAAATATGAAAATATATACAGTCGACACCATTGATAATGCAAAATCTTTGATTGACATAAGCAAAAGAAATTCAAAATCGATTTGATTGCATCCATGCCGAGATGGAACAACGATATCCATGTTGGCTTGGAACAGAGGCTTAACTAAGGTTACGGTTTAAGTAGTGATGCAATTTCTATAGTCATCAATAAGTATATAGGACTACATGCAAAAGCGTATATATATCTATATAGCCCTAAATGCGGCCTTTGACATTGAGGAGAACAGATGTACAAGACTATCAAATACATAACGCCTAAGGTGTAATGAACCTAACTTCTTTGATTCACGAAGGAGGGGGGGTAGAACATATTATAAGGAATGAAAAATCAAATCCAAAATCAGCCATTCGATGGTCAAATACAGGATGTGGAAGAACCTGATCATCAATTATATACTAATTAAAATCAAATACTAACTAATAGATCTCATCGAATTCAACAGAGAAAAGTGAGGTGTACCAATTGTAAGGGTTTGGTTTGAGGGAAGGCATAGCATTTGTTTCCCATCCCATCGAATTCTCCAGAGAGATGAAGTTAAAGTGGAATGAATAGAGTTAAATGCAAAAAATACTTGTCTGATGCAATACAAATTAACAATATAACTCGGAATACTAAGTATCGATGTTTCCATAGATAAAGAAAGAGGACGCATGAGATATAAATGAAACATGTATTCTTAGAATCGAATGCAACAAATTAAAGAAAGAAAGGCGACTCAGGGGATGATATTATAATGAATAGATTTATTCTAAGGTTGCTAAGGCCATAATAAAGGAGACGCGAGTGAGCATATAGATGCCAAATTTGTTGTGAGCTTCACACGAGTTTGCAAGAGGAGGAAAGATGATGGAGTAAAAAGACCAAACCACAATTCAAAGAAGGAAGGTTTTGAACTATAAAAGGCTACAGAATTAGTCAATCATTTTATATAGATAAAATTGGGGGAAAAAAATGAAACTTGAATTCGCTTGTTTAACAAGGCTAAAACCCTGATGTCAAGCTCTCTAAAACTCTAGCTCACAACTCTAAATTCTTCAGCAAATTCCCAAAAATTCACACTGTAGAACCACCCATTTCAAATTTTTCCCCAAACTCAGAAAAAAGTTCTCTCTAGAACAAGAACTTTCCTGGCAAGAGATAAAAACAAGATTCATTTTTCAGAAAACATGCAAAAAGTCCCTATCTTTAGCAAATTAATCAATTTATTAACTTCACCACTATACCTGTAACTTCCTACACTTTCTTCAAATTAATTATTTTATCCAATTTTCTCCACTACACCAACTACCCCTATTTATTATTTTATAATTCAACCTTACTTTAATATTTGAACAAAGTAAATCAACTATTAAATATTTAATTTATTAATTTAATCTTTCGTATAGTTTTGTTTGCAGAATACAACAATTAATATATTTATTTAAATATTTATTTGTTAAATCATAAATTTTAATTTATTTAAATCAAATAAATCATTAATATTTTATTTAATTAACATCACAAATGTATTAAAACTTTAATTTAATTTATCACAATATCTTTAACCATAATAATCTTTTATTATGATGTAATAATTAATCAAAACACAAATCAAACAAATTTGAATCAATTCAACAACATACCAATCAATACCTGACTTCACATCAAGTCAGAAAGCAACACAAAGACAACACAGACGGAGGGGCACTACAATTTCAAGTGGAACACAAAGCATTTTTAGGGGTTCCACCACATTGTGAGTATAATTTAAGACTAGAGGGGTTCTATCAAAGGGGGTTTGATGTAAGGGGGTCTTATCTAACCCTCTTCAATTGAAACCCTTTAGATGGAACCCCTCAAGGCTTAAATCATTAGTTTTTTTCTAAAAATGTGTGATTTCAAGAAAAAAATGGGATGTCCCAAGTTTGGGACCCATTATTGAGGGATGACCCACTTGGCATAACAAAAGGTGGGGGGAGGGCTCTATTTTTGAGAGACTTGATAGGTTTCTTGGGTGTGTGCAAGAAGTTGAGTCCACTTTTTGGCCAAAAAGTGGAAGTGTTTTCCCTGATATTTAGAATTTGTCACATTTGACCTTAAAATTTGAAGCACTTAGAGGTGGAATCTTAAAAAAAGTCACTAATCATAAAATGTATTACTCGGAGTCTAGTTTCCAAATATGTAATTTATTTCAATACCCAGATGATAAAAATTGGTTTTCAATAGGCATTTCTAAAAACCACTGTTTAAAAGTCACTTTTTTTACCATACCATGCATGTGTACATCATCCATATTTTGACCTAAACAATCATATTTTTCTAAATCCTTTTGGGAAAAGATTCATAACTCATTGAAGCACATTTGTCGATATTTTTTTTAATTTTTATTGAATATTTTTTTTGTTAAATTTTTATTGGCCATATTTGTTGTTTTGAAAAATCATCGTGTACGTCATGCATAAGATGACCTAAACTTATCATTTTTTTATTTTTTATTTCAAATTGAAAAGAATTGTCTAAAGAACGTTTTGGTGCAATTCGTTTTACAAAAAATATTTTAATAAAAATTTAATAAAATACTAAAAAACCTTGATAATTCAAGTTTATGGCCCAGTTTCATTAGAAATTAATTGAAAAATAGTAAAAATAATCAAATTGTAAAAAAATTACATATTTGGAATCTACACTATCTCATCTATAGTGGGTTTTAATTTCGTAAAAAAATTCTGCAAAATAGGTCTTCAGATATATGTCCAAAGTCACTATTTTCTTGTGGCATTAACATGACCTTCAAGTTGCAGGTCAAACAAGGTGCAAAGCTTAGGTTTGGGTCCCCAAGCCATTTCTTGAACCAAAAAAAAGCCAAAAACCAGACCAAAAATTCATATTTTAAAAAACGGGATCTCCTTTCATAAAAAAATGGTTTTTTTATGGTTCTATGAAACGGGATCCTGTTTTGAAAATTGCCAAAAACGGAAAGTTTCCAAAAATGGAAATTTTTCAAAATGAGATCATGTTTTGAAAACTTTTTGAAAATGGAAATTTTTCAAAATTGAAAGTTTCTAAAAATTGAAAGTTTTCAAAACGGGATCCCATTTTGAAAACTTGTCGTTTTATGAAATTTTCCAAAAATGAAAAATTTTCAAAACGGGATCCCATTTAGAATTTAGGCTCAAAATCCCAAAGCTAAACAGGATCCCTTTTTTAAAAATGGGATCTCGTTTATTAAAAAGCGAGACCTCATTTTTTGCAAGTCGATTTCATTTTTTTGCCTAAGGCAAAAACTTCCACGTTTCCTGAATTCATCTTCTTGCATTTACCCTGTTGTCTCTATCCTCAAAGGTGTCTTTAGGTTTGCTCAGTATAAATTCTATTGAACAAATAACTTCTTCCTTTGTTATCTCATATCCCATCTTTAGGATCCAAACAGTCCTAGGATCAACAACCTGAATAATGCAATAGTCTTTTGTCACCAAGGTGATATCATTCTTGTACTTTTCCACCATGCTTTGAGGAATCCTTTCTCTCGCCTACATGTTCTTTTGAAAGGTTTTAAGGAATCCCCATAATGCTTCTTCTTTTGCATCTGCATCACCTAACCTCCTTAGGTGGACTATAATCTGATGTGCCAAGGTCTATCCTTCAATCATAATATATTCTTAGTTGTGAGAACCTCATTTAAGAAGTAAAATAGTATTTGACAAATGATCAAAGTACCAAACTTGAAAGGGTACTTTGAGTCCTTAGTCTTCTACAAGTTTTCAATCAAGTGTGCTCTCAACAACTCACACAAATCATAGTCTACACCCTTCACAACCATCTAATAGGTAGTATTAATGGCAATTACAAACACTGAATTCTCTCTGTTAGTGAAGTATATCTTGTATCTGATCACCATTGAGGCATACTTAACCATCATATTTTTTATCTTTTATTGTTAGGGCTCTTTTGTCATACTTTGCACCAGTTAACTCCATCACCATTTCATTCTTCCCTGATTTGAGCATCGGAGCTGGTTCGGATGAGCATAAACCAATAACAACCCTAATTGCTTCTTTATTGATCATGTGAGGTATATCCAACCAGATGAATCTATCATGGATTCTTCTTAGGGCGTACCTTACCCACACATCATCATGGAAAAAGTTAGGGAAATAGTTCCACATGTTGAGATTCTTTTCTGGTAAGTTCTTGAATTCTTATTTCAACTCAAACTCATCTTCGGTGAGTTCATTAACCCACACATCACCCAATTTAGAGTGATCATATTCTTCCAAATTGGCATGTATGTATATCCTTACATATTTTTTGTGCAAAACACCATATGGAATGTGCGAAAAAGCTTAATTTGGATCATCCACCAGGGATTTATCGAGATGTTGTTTGAATTTAGGATGGTGATGATCCACTACCTTAACTACTTGTGGTGTATACATTTTCCAACACTTCAAAACACTTTTGAAAACTTAGGGAAAGATAAAAGTATGTAAATACCTTTTGATCTCTTTCTAGTTAGGGTTTCATGCGTAAGAACTTCTAAAATGCTTCATCTCACTCTTTCACTGCTCTTCTCTCCTCAAATGCTCATTTGCAAATGACTTAGATTGAATATGAAATCACTTATAAACCTTTTTGAACTGACCTAATTTGCATTGAATGCACATTTTGAAAAGCTGGTAAAAACCCTAACTATATGCACAGTCAACTTTAAGTGCTTCTCAAGCTTCCACAACTAAATATTCCCACCAGTTCTTTCACCAATAGGTTAACCATGTCAACCTACACCTTATTCCAATATGTTGAAGCATCAACACCATTTCTATGGCAGAGGATAAAGGATCTTCTGTTAATGATCCCCCTAAGCCAAGTCTTTCTACTTAGTTTCTAGAGGAAACATCTGCACCAAATACTAGTGCAGACTCAGACTTAGTCTCACTATCTTCCTTCTTTATCTAGATCTTGTCCATCTCTTTATTCATCTCTACTAGATCAACCTTTTTCACTGGATCATTTTTCTTTACCATATGATTCTTCTTCACATTCTTGCTTCTGCAAAATTTGGACATGTGTCCTGGTCTATTGCAATTGTAATAAGTGATAGCATTTTGAACAAGCTTACTTCCACCCATTATGGATCTACATTGATTAGCTTTATGCCCAAATCCATTGCATGCATAATAGTAGGCATTGAAAGATTGAAACCTCATACCATTGTTATAACCATTCATTATCTAGTTTCTACATTCACTCTATCCTTATGACCAAATCTATTGCATGTGGGTGGGTGCATGGAGGTGGGTAACAAATTTGTGGACACTTTTTTAAAAAAGTTTTGAAAAGTCATATATAATGCGCTTGCATCATGGTTAGGTGTGTCGAGCCTGAGGCTTTCCCACAACAAGCCCATAACACGAGCGCGTTATAACGCGCTCGTGTTATGACATGTTAAAAGAAAGAAAAAAAAGTGAAACACATTCATTCTTGCATTTTGACTGTGTTTTTTGTTGTTCCCACGGCCAAAACCCCCATTTTTATTCTAGGAGGAGGTATTCAACAAAAATCTTCATCAACAATTGCTATTTCATCGCAAGGATGGCACGATGACGATGAGGAGGTGTGAGAGGTAAGGATTGTCTACTTTTTGTTTTGAATTTGTTAGTTTTAGGTTGTATTTGATATTTATTTTTTTAAATTTGTAGGAGATTCAAATGAACCTACAAACCCTCAAAATCCTCAACAAGAAGAGCAACCAAATCCTCAAGAAAAAAATATTCAATAAGAAAATCAACCTCAACAACAACCTCCTCCACCATTCACTCAACACCCTCCTGGCACTCAACATAATTTAATGAGTGAAATTGAGAACAACAAAAAGAAAATTAAGGATTTAATCAGTAGGTTGAGTGATCCAAATGGTTCAACCGTGGAAAGAATGACCCTAGCAAGTTCATTGAAAGATATGTTAAAAAATGTAGATTCAATTAGCAATCAAATAATTGGATGGCAAGATAGGAGGTAGGCGGCTAGGGCCTATTACGCGGATAAACTATCATATAAAGATGTAAAGGATTTAAAAATTACAAAAGGTGATTTGTGCTCATTATTCACTAACCCACACACAAATCAAAATCTTACCCTCAATGCGAAGATATTTCCTATTCATCGGTGCCACCACCAACAGATTAGGAACTATTTTTATTATAGGTGGTACTTGGTTTTTGATTACCCACCGTGCAAAAATTGTGAAGTTCCCCAATATTTCCTTAGAAAACTATACAGTGAGTTTATATTGAACAAAATCCAGAATTATTTTGATATGAGGGACTTCCAGGGGAGAGGTGGGGGGTCGGCTCAGGATAGACCCAGTGCATAGCTAGATCCTATGCAGCAAGGGAGACAAGCTCTCGCTAGGCCACCTCGTGAGCATGTTGTTATGCCTTCCATCGCAAAGGAGAGTGCCGACGTAGAGACATTGCATGAAATCAACACTTTGACCCAGAGTGTCATCCAACATACTAGCCCTATTCTACAACGCCATCAAGGGGAGTCTTCAAGTCGTGGCCTTCAAACCCATGTGTGTCAATCTTGCGGGGTGACTTGTTCATATGACCCCACCGACACTCAGGAGGCTGCTATGCAAGATTCATCTACAGCTATGGAGATGGAGAGGGCAGCCAACATTTTGCATGAGGTGTATGGCATTGATACTCAAGTAAAAGTTAGCATGTTCATTGAATTTAATTTATTGAATTTCAATTTTGAAATGCAAGATTAACTAATTTAGTTTTATGGTTTTAATAAAATTGTAGGGTCATAGTGTTGAGACTAGATACACCAGCCCTCCACCTACTTATTTATGCAGTACACCTATCGGTGGGGTATGTAACTAGTAAACAATTATAAATTTATTACATGTTAATAGCATTGTTTTACGAATGGTATTTTAATATGTAATTTTGGATGTTGAACAGGCTAATATTGGAGGTTTTGAGGGAACACCTCCCAGTGCTAGTGGATTTACTCAAACGTACACGCAGGTAATAGAATAAAGAGTTTAACTAATGAATTTTATTTAATAGATTTGTGTAGTTTATATTCATATCATTGATTATGTTACATTGCACATCATTCAAACTCAAAGCATTACTTCACATTCCATAACTCATAACTAGATGTTGATAGATGACAAAATTTCAACTACAATATAGTTGTTTAGAAATTCAACATAAGCAGTGATGCAATTATTTCACATAGCATAAGTAATAAGTCTAGGAGCAACTTCCAATTGCATTTGCTTGTCACCTTTTTGCATTTTTACAACATTGATTGACAACTTTTGTTAAGATTCTGCAACTTTATAATTTATGCCTAAAATGACTACCAAAGACCATTATAAACTCAAAAATGGCTATTTAACCCTTATTACATCATGAAAATACCTATACAACCTCATACATTATAAGTCATGACGTGGATGGCTATTGTAGTTTTTGTGATTGAATAATTTGTTGTTTTATTTTTAGATGTTGGTGGTGGAAACACCTCCAAATGCTACGAGGGCAATGGATATCGGTGTTTCATCCACTATACAATCCTTGATAGCTCTGATAGGGGAGGTATGAGGAAAATTACTAAATTTCAATTTACATTCATTGTTATTGATGTTAGTTCTAGTGAAAAATAAAACCATTATTGATTCATAGTTTAATTTCTATTTGGATGGTTTATACAGGGCTTGAGCACGCCTCAACATGGGCGTGGGAATATTTCCCTCATGAAGAGTGATTGTTAGATGGCCGTAAGTGATTATTTTGTTAAATATATCATTTTTTTATAATATAATTTCTATATATTAATGTCTTTACTTCTTATTGTAATAGTTAAAACTTCACCAAGAACTTAATAGTAGGAGCAGTAGGAGCACTCCTCGAGCATAGCACAAACAAGCAACAGACTTATCGCCATTGGATCGACAAGCAAAGGGAAAGAATTTATTTCTAGAGCATGGAGAGAAATGAATTTTGACTCCATAGCCCTTTGTTGTATGCCTACATGGCAGTTTTGTACATATTTTGTATTGGATATATTTGACATTGTATGCCTCTATGGCATTCTCGTAAGCCTATATGGCTATTTTGTACCTATATTTTATACTTATATCGACATCTAAATTGATGTATGCGTACATGGCTATTTGGTTAATACAAATCTTTTTTATCGATGGTGTCCATATTTGCATTATAAATTCATGTTTCAATAGATATGAGTTACGTGTATTCAAGTGTATACTCTACAACTTATGTGTATACTTTGTGACTTACATGTGTTCCAATGTATACTTTGTGACTTACGTGTTTTCATCTGTATACCTTGTATTTGTGCATATACTTTGTATTAAGTTGTGTATACTATGTATTCGTGTGTATACTTCAAGGCTTACATGTTTGTGACTACTTATGCTTCCCTTATTCACATGTACATGCTTGACTTATTTATGTGTATACTTATTAATTGGTTAGCCCTAGCATTGATCATTGCTGTCCTTCATGGTTTGTCTTGAATAAATTAATTGATTGATGCTAAACAACTTTATCTAAAAGCAAAAAACGTGTTTTCAATTAGTATTCCATGAAATGATTCATAAAAACATTCCAATATATTTAATCATTTGATTGGACCAACTCAATTAAAAAAAGAATACTTAATCTTCACAACACTTGCAAAACATAATATTCAGAGTAGATGAAGTAGTCAACTTCTTGACATACTATCTATGTTATCGGGTTCTTCTATTTTAGCCCTGGTTCTGGTCCTGGTTCACTCCTGGTGCAGGTCTTGGTTCGGTTCGCTTGTGGGTTTGACCAGGGTCCTTCATTTTTGGGTCTAGTTCGCCTAGGCAGAACCCAAGAGAACCCGAGAAGAACCCAGACAAAACCTAGGCGAACCAAGACAGAACCTGTGTGCCTAGGCATCCAAAAAGTGTTTTTTTGAACATTTTTTTAATGTTTTATGGTTTGACTTTAACCCACACCCAAGGGAACCCTAAAAGTGACCTCTAAATCACTTCAAACACCTTAACTACCTCATTCTTATTCATTTTTTTTGCAAACAAGCATTTTAATTCCAAGAGTCTGAGCTTTCATTTTTGCTTGTTAGATTGAAAGTGGATTGTGACACAACTTTCTTTTTTCAAAAATTGTTCTACATCATTGAACTGAGAATTTATCACACATTTGTAGAGAAACAGAGGAATACTACAAACTAAAACACATTACACTTATGTTCTCGCTGACTTGATTTACTCTCCAACATCTCTCTTCTCTCATGTGAAGAGTTAGAACTACTTGGCCATGTCTTTGCATCATTCAGGAAGTTTTTACATTTTTGTGTACCAACGAACCCAAAATGAACCGAACCCCCCTCCAAAAAAATTTGGCTGAACCGGCGAACCGAACCCCCAAACCTGAACCCGAATCTCATACAACCTCAAAACCTCTTCCAACACTCTTCATTCTGCTTGCACAAACTTAATTGACCACCAAATTATGCTTCCCCTTGACTTTACCCACTTTTACTCCCTCAAACCTCTCTTTTTCATTCAAAACCCTTGTTTTCCCAACTAGGGCATCATATCATAACATAATTTTGACCTCCCCTATCCTTGCAGACCTTTTGAAAACATAAAACTACACAACCTCACCCTATTTCCAACCATTTCTAACTTATTTTCAAGCAATTTCTTCTTTTCACCTCTTCTAGCCTTGCTTTTAAGGGGCCTCAATTCTAAATTTTCAACAAGGGCAGCATTAGTAATCTCTTCCAATGCCTTTTCCAATGCTATTTTCTTATTCCTACTCCCTATCCTACTTACATCAAACCCATATCATCAAGACACAAGCTGAACAATAGGTGGAATGGTCTATTTCAACATATTACACTCAAACCCTTGTATGAGCAAGTTCAAACCTGTTTCAGAAATCTACTTCTAAGTTGCTTGGAACTTAATAGAATTCCACAAGAATGGATTCTAATCAAAGCTAAAACCATTCTACAAG
The DNA here is from genome assembly GCA_007258455.2 of Sequoia sempervirens. Taxonomy (NCBI): domain Eukaryota; kingdom Viridiplantae; phylum Streptophyta; class Pinopsida; order Cupressales; family Cupressaceae; genus Sequoia; species Sequoia sempervirens. The sequence goes on along the minus strand of VDFB02244565.1, from coordinate 228,544 downwards.
AATGGATTCTAATCAACCATCATGCATATGTTTCTCTTTTCGATCGTTTTGCATGTCATCATAAGGGATCAAGCTGGTTGAAAGTAGCTCGAACCAATTCTGTTTGTTTGGGTGTGAAAGAGGACCATGCCTAGCGTAAATGTACCTATCGGGATGCGTTGGAGCAATTTGTTTGGTCACACAAATTGAAAAACGAAAGTTGCACCAATTTGCAACTTTACACTGCTTGCATTTGACACTTTTTCCATCAAGTGAAAATTGGACACCACAAGAAAACAACTCTGAAATAACAAAAATAGAAAGGTTAATGTGGGGCCCAACGTGATCCCATAGGCTCCGACGGAGAGTTCGTAAGCATCACAGTTTCTGAGTAATAGCACATCAAAGATTGCTTCCCTTTTGCACTTTGGACCGTTAAGGGATCAATCCAGTTGAACGTAGCTCGGAGCGATTCTGCGTGTTTGGGTGCAAACGAGGACCACGTATAGCATAAACGTACCCATTCGAACACATTGGAACAGTCTGTTTGGTCACATGAGTTGCAGAACGAAAGTTGCACTTTCAACTACTTGCATTTGACAAGTTTTTCCCTAAGTGAAAATTTTCCACCACAAGAAAAAGCCTTTGAGATATCAAAAACTGAGAAAGGTTATTGTATAGGGGCCCAACACGATCCCATAGGATCAGACGAGAAGTTTCTAAGCATCACAGTATCTGAGTAACAACATGTTGAAGTTTGCAGCCATTTTGCACTTTGGACCCTTAAGGGATCGATCCAGTTGAACGTAGCTCGAAGTGATTTCACATGTTTGGGTGTGAAAGAGGACCATTCATAGCATAAAAATACCTATTTGGATGCGTTGGAACAGTCTGTTTGGTCACATGAGCTGTAGAACAAAAGTTGCACCACTTTGCAACTTTCAACTACTTGCATTTGACAACTTTTTCCCCAAGTGAAAATTCACTACCATGGGAAATGCCTTTGAGATAGCATAAACCGAGAGAGGTTATTGTAGAGGGGCCAAATTTTATCCCATAGGATTAGACGAGAATTTTCTAAGCGTCGCGACATCCGAGTAACAACATGTTGAAGTTTGCAGCCATTTTGCACTTTGGACCCTTAAGGGATCGATCTGGTTGAACGTAGCTTGGAGCAATTCCGCATGTTTGGGTGTGAAAGATGACCATTCCTAGCGTAAAAATACCTATTCGGATGTGTTGGAATAATCCATTTGATCACATGAGTTGTAGAACGAAAGTTGCACCACTTTGCAACTTTCAACTACTTGCATTTGACAACTTTTTCCCCGAGTGAAAATTCGCCACCACGGGAAAATGCCTCCGAGATAGCAAAAACCGAGAGAGGTTATTGTAGAGGGACCCAACGCGATCTCATAGGATTAGATGAGAATTTTCTAAGTGTCACGGTATCCGCATAACAACATGCTGAAGTTTGTAGCCATTTTGCACTTTGGACCCTTAAGAGATCGATCCAGTTGAACGTAGCTCAAAGTGATTCCATGTGTTTGGGTGTGAAAGAGGACCATTTCTAGTGTAAACATACCTATTCAGATGCATTGGAACAATTTTTTTGGTCACACGAGTTACAGAATGAAAGTTGCACCACTTTGCAACTTTCAACTACTTGTATTTGACAACTTTTTCCCCAAGTGAAAATTCGCCACCACGGGAAAATGCCTCCGAAATAACAAAAAATGAGAGAGGTTATTGTAGAGGGGACCAACATGATCCCATAGGATCAGACAATATTTTTTAAGCATCACGGTATCCGAGTAACAACATGCTGAATTTTATAGCCATTTTGCACTTTGGACCCTTAAGGGATCGATATGGTTGAACGTAGCTTAGAGCGATTCCGCATTTTTGGGTGCGAAAGAGGACCATGCCTAGAGTAAACATACCTATTTGGATGCGTTGGAATATTTTGTTTGGTCACACAAACTATAGAACGAAAATTACACCACTTTGCAACTTTCAACTACTTGCATTTGACAACTTTTTCTCCAAGTGAAAATTTCCCACCACGGGAAAATGCCTCAAAGATAGTGTAAACCGAGAGAGGTTATTGTACAGGGGACAAACACGATCCTATAGGATTAGATGAGAAGTTTCTAAGCATCATGGTATATGAGTAATAGCATGTTGAAGTTTTCAGCATTTTGTACTTTGGACCCTTAAGGGATCGATCTGGTTGAATGTAGCTCGGAGCGATTCCGTGTGTTTGGGTGTGAAAGAGGACCATACCTAGCGTAAACATACCTATTTGAACATTTTGGAATAATTCGTTTGGTCACACAGGCTGTAGAACAAAAGTTGCACCACTTTGCAACTTTCAACTACTTACATTTGACAATTTTTTTCCCAAGTGAAAATTTGCCTCCACGGGAAAATGCCTCCGAAATAGAAAAAAATGAGAGAGGTTATTGTAGAAGGTCCCAATGTGATCCCATAGGATCATACAATAAGTTTCTAAATGTCACGGTATCCGAGTAACAACATGCTGAAGTTTGCAGCCATTTTGCACTTTGGACCCTAAAAGGATTTATCTGGTTGAACGTAGCTCGGAGCGATTCTGCGTGTTTGGGTGTGAAAGAGGACCATGCCTAGCGTAAAAAAACCTATTCAGACACATTGGAACAATCCATTTGGTCACATGAGTTGTAGAATGAAAGTTGTACCACTTTGCAACTTTGCACTGCTTGCATTTGACACTTTTTCCATCAAGTGAAAACTGGACACAATGGGAAAACCATTCTGAGGTAACAAAAACTGAAAGAGGTTATTGTAGAGGGGCCCAACATGATCTCGTAGGTTCAGATGAATATTTTTCAAGTGCCATGGTTTCCAAGTAATACCCAATCAAAGATTGCTACCCTTTTTCACTTTGGGATCTGATGTTTCCTTGAACTGTACAGTTCTGTACAAGGTGATTGTGCTCTCTTTTTGATGGAATTCAGTGGGAAACAGACTTAACTCTATTTTAGTTTTGGTTTGGTTGGATTTCAAGTGATTTTGTGCATTTTAGAAGCCAATTATTGAGGGTCAGTCTGTATACCATGTTTTAAGGGTTTTGAGTGCATTAAAATGTCATATTAAGCCTTTCACCCACTATATGCTTCTATAACTCAATGTAAAGGCTTAGTTAGGGTTATAAAACATGTGTGCAAATTTTTTCGCGCAAGGGAGGCGAATAGAGAGTTTTTAGGTGATGCCCTAGATGTCAAATGGTGCATTTTTTAGTGGAAAATGGTGGTTTAGTGCTAGGGTTTGAAGAAATATTTGGGGGCAGTGATATCTCTTGAACTTTTAAGCTTGTGCAGACCTTTTTGAAGGTGTTTCAGGCTTTTGTTGGCTGTGGGAAGGTTTGGAGTATGGGTTTTCAATAAACCCTTGCCTAACTTGTGAAAGAAGAGGGTTTTGGGGTTTGTTATGTTAGAGGGCTTATTGATGCAATTTAAGGTGGAGGAACTCTTTTCAACATCAACTAATCAATTCTCAAACAATGAACACAATCTTTGATCACTAAAACACCCAGTTTCTCAAAACACACTCAAAAAGCTTGTAGCCTTTAATATTCAACAAATGAAGTTATCCTACTGCTAAGGTTGTACAAAGGCCAATAAATCATCACTAGAGACTTACCACAGTCCTACTACAAGATTCACAAAAGATCCCCATAAGTCTCTTTGTGCCATCATGGAGAACCAACAAACTAACCTGCTAAAAGGCTACTAGAATTACCCCACTTTTCCAAACAAAGTACCTTTTAAACTTCTTGTAATCACACAATCCCTTGGAAAGTCACTAATTGTGACTCAAAACATCAAATTCACTGATCATTACACCAACACAAGGCTTCTAGGGTGTTGTTCCAGCAAACCTTCCCTTTTCATGAATAAAACTAGGGTTTTACTAGATCTACCATAAACTGAGCTTTCCAAACTTTGAAATTGTTTCCAACACACCTATTTAGGTCTGCATAGGCATTCTACACCATTACCAAGCCAAATCCATCAACATTTCACTAAAACCATTCATAAAACCTCCATTTTCACATGCATTTTGCTCTGCCCAACACTAGGGCATCACTCAAAACTGACCAAAACGACTTCCCAGCCTTCCAAATCCCCTGTACAGTTAGATTACATTTTTCACATGACCCATTCCACAAGAAACAGTGGAAACATAAAGTGGAATGGGTCAAATCGACATTTTAGAAGACCCTCAATAAGCAAATGGTGTTAAATCAAGGGAGCAGCAGAGTACTGAAGAGAACTCACTCAATATTTTGTCTTAGAACCTCCAAAATGATGCAAACTAAAGCTACTTCACACTACCACACAATGAAAAATGTTTCAGAGCAAGAAGGACCTGTACGGGTCCATACAAGGGAAAGAAAGTTCAAAAAACCAACAAAATACTGAGAAAACGTTGCTTTTAGTTTTGAATTTCTTCTATCAGCAAAATTACATTGTGTGTGAGCCTTCAAGAGGATTTAAATAGCTTTTACAAATGATTCTATATCTTTCCAATCATGCCTAACTATTTTTTTTTGTAACTAACATGACTTACTACATTATAAATCAATTGGTCTAATATGACCTTATTCAATTTACAAAACTCAAAACACAAAACTAACTTAAGACTTCCATGAACCAAATCTGCTCAATAACCTTGGTGCCCCTGCACCAAATTACAATACTTCTATAAATCTCATTACAATTCCTTCGGTACTCTGTTCTCACAAATATTTTACAATGTCACTCATACATTCGAGATTCTCTTATAATATCTACATCATAGATTTTCATTATGAGGTTAACTTCAAATGAGTAACTTAAGATTCCCTTGCAAAGCTTCACACGCTCTTTTAGAATGGCTTGAAATCAGAATTGAGATTTGTCAAGATCATCAAAATAAGGATGTTCCATTGCTTTTTTGGTTGAGATTCTCTTCGATGGCTCATTAATCACTCACTCTCTCTTCTCTTTCTCACTCACTCACTCACTCCCCCTCTCTCCCACTCTCTC